>CAUYQU010006653.1:0-62148 GCA_963574635.1 Cheracebus regulus
CGACCCGTGGGGCTGCTCCGCCTGGGAATCTCCTGGTCTGGGGGTAATAAAAATCCGTCTGGAAATGCGGCGTCCACTCACCCTCTGCACTTTCACTGGGAGCTGCAATCCTGAGCTGCTCCTAATCGGCCATCTTGGATCCTGTCAAGAAAGAAATTTTTTAAAAAATGAACAAAGTTGTTGAGAGATGTGGGATTATGTGAAGTGACAAAACATGCAAATTATTGGCATTCCAGGGAGAGGAGAAAAATAAACAACCTTAGAAAACATATGTGAGGGAACAATTAAAGAAAATTTTTGTAATTTTGCTAGAGAGGTAGACTAGATAAAAAAAAAAAAATCTAGATACAAAAAATCTAGAGAATGACCTGCAAGATACTATACAAAATGAGCCTCACCAAAGCATAGAGTCACCAGACTGTCCAAGGTCAGTGCTCAAGAAAAAAATCTTAAAGGCAGCTAAAGAAAAATGTCGGATCACTTATAAAGGGAATCCAATCAGGCTAATAGTGGACTTCTCAGCAGAAAACTTATAAGCTAGGAGAGATTAGGCACCCATTTTCAGCACTGTTAAAGAAAATAATTTTTTTTTTTAGACGGAGTTTTGCTCTTGTCACTCAGGCTGGAGTGCAGTGGTGTGATCTTGGCTCACTGCAACCTCCACCTCCTGGGTTTAAATGATTCTCCTGCCACAGCTTCCCGAGTACCTAGAATTACAGGTGTGGGCCACCATGCCCTGCTAATTTTTGTATTTTTGGTAGAGACAGGCTTTTGCCATGTTGGCTGGGGCGATCTCGAATTCCTGACCTTAGGTGATCCTCCTGCCTCGGCCTCTGAAAGTGCTGGGATTACAGGTGTGAGTCACCACACCTGGCCAAAAAGAAATTCTAACTAAAAATTTCATATCCCATCAAACTAAGCTTCATAACTAAAGGAAAAATAAAGTATTTCCAGATAGGCAAGCACTATGGGAATTCATTACCACTAGACCAGCTTTACAAGAGCACCTAAAGGGAGTTCTAAACATGAAAAGAAAAGAATACAACCTACTACTGCAGGATCACACTTAAGTACATAGTAATTAAGACAAAGGCCTAATATCTGGAGTCTATAGGGAACTTAAATCAACACATGTAAAATAACCCCATTAAAAAAATGGTTAAAGAATATGAACAGATCCTTCTTTAAAGAAGACATACAACTGGCCAACAAACATGAAAAAATGTTCCACATCATAAATTATCAGATAGATACAAATACAACTCACAATGAAATACCATCTCACACGAGTCAGAAAGGCTCTGATTAAAAAGTTAAGCAGTTTGGTGATTTATCTAAGATACCAAACAGCTTCCATTTGACCCAGCAATCTCGTTACTGGGTGTATACCCAAAAGAAAATAAACCATTTTACTAAAAAGGCATGTGCTCACATGTTCATTGCAGTACTATTCACAATAGCAAAACCATGGAATCCCTTAGGTGCCCACAGATAGTGAATGGGATAAAGAAATGGAATACTCTATAGCCACATAAAGAATGAAATAATGCCCTTTGCAGCAACATGGGTGTAGCTCAAGGCCATTATCCTAAGCAAATTAATATAGGAACAGAAATCCAAATACCACATGTTCTCACTTGTAATCAGGAGCTAAACATTTGATACTTATGGACATAAAGATGGCAACAATGGACACTGAGGACTACTAGAAGGCAGAGGGAGGAAGTGGGGCAAATGCTGAAAAACTGTTAGGTACTATACTCACTATCTGGGTGATAAGATCATTAGTGTCCCAAATCTCAGCATCATGCTATATACCCATGTAACAAACCTGCACATGTACCTCCTGAATCTAAAATAAAACTTGAAGGCTGGGTGCAGTGGCTCATGCCTGTAATCCCAGCCCTTCGGGAGGCTGAGTTGGAAGGATTGCTTGACCCCAGGTGGTTGAGGCTGTAGTGAGCCATGATCATGTCACTGCCCTCCAGCCTAGGTGACAGAGTGAGACATTGTCTCAAAAAATAAAGTAAAATAAAATAAAATGAAAGTTGAAATTAATAACCCCCCTGAAAGAAACAAAAACCACAACCACAACAAAAGAAAGACATTGGCTCTAACTCTACACATTAGGATGCTGTAGTCCTTATCTGAGCCATAAGATCTTGTCAGTCTCACTCAGGAGAAGAAGGGAATTCAGGATGGGAACATCATCCTACCTAAATCTTTATACATATTAAACTCTTAACTCTTAAACGCTACTTGCATTATTATAATCTGTTTGCCTCTTCTCTCACCCTTGGCTGAGGTAAAACCTGGTAACAGTGAATTAGATTTTTTTTGGATTTAACTTAATGAGTGTTTGGATTCTGAGATCTGTTTTAGATTTATTCTTGTTTTTCTCAAACTCGAGTCCTTCAGTGATTTTTCCACTTTGCATTTATTAGCCAAGCCAATTAAAATTTTTCTGTATAATTTAAAAGGTACTGTAGGATTTTTTTTCATTACCAGGGACATTTTAAACATCATTTATCATGGAATTATTGTGATAGTTTTATGTTCTGGTTAAGAGATTTGGATGAATGTTATAATCTTTTTAAGAAAGGATATGTGTCCTGACATTGATTTGGTTGGAACACCTTTCTGGGTAGATGCATGAGAAATAGGGAGAAAAGAATGCACTCAGTTGGCATTTGGGGAAGAAATTATTTCCTTTTCCTTTCTCCATGGGCAAGGAGCATGAGATAAAAATAATCAGAATAAGGTCCTTAGGTATCAAGAATTTATTAGAATCAGAGCACTTAACTAATTCAGAGCAAATGAGATCTATAGATCGTTAATTGCAGCTTGGTGTCTTTTATAAGAATGCCTCATGTAGCGAGCACATTGTCCCTTCACTAAATGAGTAGTGATTATCAGGGAGATTACTGTGATTTATAAGCTCATTTTCTTCATTTTACTTTACATGTGCCAGACACTGACTCATACAATAGAAAAACAAAGCAAGCCTGATTTTAGAAATTAAATGGTTTATTGATTTTTTTTATTATTGCTCACAACAGAAAGTTATAATACATAGAATTTTTGAATATATGGCATATAAGTTAAAAAATACATGATGGTGGTCGGGAAACAACTTTATTGCAAGCTTTAGATTATAAACTAATTTTGGTATAATACATTTCTGCCAGAATCGAAAGAGTGCCACCCACATGGAGAAGAAGTAATATTAATTATTGTTGTGGAAGGAGAAATTATTTTCTTAGGCAAAGATTCTACTTTATTCTGGAATGTGCCCTTTTCAGGTAATTGTGATGTCTACAGTAAGTAACATGCAGAATTTTACCTCTTTAATCTTTATGGAGAAAAAGAGCTGGTGTGGTAAATAATCAGACAGTCTGATCTCCAAGCAACATGCTTCTCCTTATTTTTCAGCAAATGGTTTTTTGTAGCTTCAGATATCAGAGGAATTGATTAGATTCTTAAGTTATTTATACATGCAAGCTTAAGTGGAGAATTTGATACAATTATTCTGATTGTTGAGAGGCAGTAAAACATAGTAAAGGAGCTTGGTCTCTGCAGCTAGACTCCCTAAATTCTGATCAGAGATCTGCCAGTGTGATCTTAGGCAATTTACTTAGCCTCTCTGTGCTTGAATTCTTCAACTATAAAGTAGGGACGTTAATTAAAATTAAATGAGTGAATATACGTAAATTGAACAGTGTCAAACACATAATAAGCACTAAATAAATGCTAACTATTGCTATCATTCAGACTAAATAAGTATGGGTACAGATCTAAGGGCTGATTTTCACTGATCAACTGAAAGAAATGACTCTTAGAATTTTAACATTTAACAAACATTTTGAAGCAGTCCATTAATTTATATGTAATGTTTTAGTGTAAGAAATGTGGCACAGTGGAAAAGGAATCCACCATTTTTGAAGAAACGTTATAAACTTTGAAGTGAGACAAACAAGTTCACATTCCAGCTCTGTTTCTTGATGGTGTGTGAAGCTAAGGACATTATTTCACCTTATTGAGACTCAGTTTCCATGTCTGTTAAATGCTACCTTACAGTGTTGTGAGGATTTATGTTAACATTAATAGATTTAGAGTTCTTAGCATAATGCTGGTACATAATAGTAATCAAGCAGTAATTCAGCAGTTCTCTTCCACCAGCTTGATAGCTAGAATCCTATCTCTTCCAACTCTCTTTTTCTGGAGAGGGAAGAGAACTGGGAGAAAGTCACTGTTTTTTAAAATAGATGTTTAAAAAAAAACCCAAAAAAGTAACAAAAACAAACTAAAAAAATAAAAATAAAAAAATAGATTTTTTTGAGCAGTTTTATGTTCACAGCAAAATTGAGTGGAAGGTACAGAGATTTCCCATACATTCCCTGTCCCTACTCAAATGTAGCCTTTCCAATTATCAACATACCCCACCAGAGTAGTACATTTGTTACAACTGATGAACCCACATTGACATATCTCAGCCACCCAAGGCCCATAGTTTACATCAGGCTTCAGTCTTGGTGTTATGCATTTCATAGGTTTTGTCAAATGTATAATGACATGTATCTACCATTAAAGTATCATACAAAGTAGTTGCACTGTCCTAAAAATCCTTGTGCTCCGCAGATTTTAGTTTTTCATTTTTCTCATTTTGATATATGAATACTTGTGATATATGAGTGTGAGATGGCATCCCGTGGATAGACCAAGTCATCTCAGGAAGATTTTAGAGATGGTTCTCAGTAGAGTCAACCAGTGTGTGAGTGGCAAGCATGGGAGTACAAATGCAGGATCACATGACATGGAGCTGTTGGTCCAGGATGATGTATGGTATCTTGAGGGTACACTGAGAGAGAAAAATATATCAGCCATGTGTCTCACCAGGAGCAAGGGTCTCATGGAGTTCAACATTAGGCAAAGTCAGAGCTTTGAGTGTGCAAAAGATGTTGCTGACTTATATCAGCAGGAATAGGGCTCAGGATGGCATGTAGATTTCGAAGAGCAAGGCAGATTCCCAATTTTTGAGGTTTTAATACACTGCTCAGATTATAAAAGAAAAATCCACAAGAAAATACGTGTGGTAGGAATTAATTATTCAGCATCTACTATATGCCATATACAATGCTATGTTTTCTATGTGGTAGGTGTTATTATTCTGTATTTTAAACATAATAAAATTGGGATTTGGAGAAACTAAGAAACTTGGTCAAAGTCATAGAGCTAGCAAGTGGTGAAGCTGAGATCAAAACCAGACTGTCTTATTTAGGGATCTAGCTGCTAACTAAAGGATACTGGTAGAAACTTGATCTCATGAAAATGGAAGAAACCCACAAATTATACTTAGGCACACTGTTCAAGTTCAAGGTGTAGGGACTTGATCCTGAGTCATGGTGATGTGCTATATAGCACCTTTAATTTCCACAGACTAAGGTCTGGAGAAGGCAAGTGATCTCAGCAAGAGAGGAGGAAGGCTGCAGGGAAGCAACCTCACAATTAATTGCCATGGTATCCCCCACTGCAGTACTTTAAATGGTCCCATGGAGTCTGCAGAGTGCAAAGCATTAATGTACAGCTCTAAGTGCTTTTGCTATCTAATTTGTTATCATGGAGTGACCAAGTACTACGTGTATTTATGGTGAGCAACAGGGATTCTTAAGTTAGGGTTACAGAGGTATATTGGCAGTGTTTTATGTGGAAACTTTTTCTCTTCTCTGAATTTTCTTTAAATAAATAATGGTCAGAACCTCCTGTTTCTAAGGGAACTAGGAAAACAAAGGCAAATTATCGCCAAATTGGAAACTTCTATGCCAAAAGTTTAATATTAAACCACTTTTTAAAAAGACCATAGAATAAAAACTCTATCTTGGATACTTAAGTTACTGTATGAAGGTTGGATTTTTGAGGATGGTAAAGTCAGGAATTGATTTCATCAAACTGATTACTCTTCAAGGCTGCCTCAAAGGCAAATCATTTCACATCGCAGTCAATTATTTGATTTCTAACATTTAACAAATGTGCATGAGAGGATTTAATATCAGGGAAAATGGGGAACAGTTTAGAGACAATTATATATTCTCTTTTATCATGCAGTAAGCTACCTGTTTGGTTAAAAAAAAGTCCTCTTATACACTCTGGGAAGGCTTGCTTGGACACAGGCTAGTATCTTAGTCAAAATTTGTGGATGGGAATATAGGTAAATTGAAATTTTAAATATCCCAAGGACATATTTATCCTTTTTCTAGATTGTGAAAATGACATATTTTGGAATGGAGGAAGATTTGCTCATTTGTCACCCCCTCCAACTTGTTTCCAAGATCTCACAACATTTGAATGTATTTAAGGATCTCATTGGGTTGGATCAGCCATACAAACCCAGCCCCATATAAAACCTTAGAATGTATTATTAAATGCCTGGGATCACGCTACCTTAAAACAAACAAAAACAAACATAAAATTGTTTTTATCGTTAAAGCTTTCTTCCTTCTTCTTAGGTTCTGTCCATATGCATACATTATCTTTACATTTTAAATGGTTAATTTTAATTACACAATTACAGAAACACATTCTCATTGCAAAAATTCCAACATGGAAGTATAAAAAGCAAAAGTTACCTTTCAATTATTCTTTCTCTTGAAATTCCAGATTTTTATTAGATCATCATTTATCATTATTAGAGTCTTAGTATGTATCAATTTATTTTTTCAATGTGATTTATTATATGCACGTACACACACAAATACATATATATTTTTAAACTATATCACTTGTGAAACAAATTTTCTTCACATAACAATGTTTTCGACATCTTTCCACTGAAATCTACCTCATTTAAAAATTGCTGCATAGTATCTCAAAATGCAGACAGAATATAACATAGTTAGCCATTCCTTTATTGATGGACATTTAGATTGTTTTTCATTTTCTACTTTTATGAATAATGTTGTTGAAATGAGTATCCTTGCACATACACATTGGTCCAAATATGCAGGCATTTTACTATATTGGTAGACAGTGGTAATATTACTGGGATGAAAGATATCTTCAGGTTGGTTGAATTTACTTGTTAATTTACATTTTTGTGGGTACATAGTAGGTGTGTATGTTTATGGGGTACATGAGATGTTTTGATGCAGGCATGCAACGTGAACTAATCACATCATGGACAATGGGGTATTCATCCCCTCAAGCATTTATTGTTATAATTATTTCATGTATTTTTTTTTTTAGCATCTTGGCGTGATGTTATTTTCAACATTTTTGGTTTTCTAATAAGTACTTTTAAGGCAATGACTTTTTCTCTGGGTGTCACATGGCCTGCAGCAGAATGCTTTATATCTGGTACTCTGATTATCAGTCATTTCTAGAGGATTTTAAAACATAGTTTAAAAATACTCCATAGCACAAGAAAGATATCTTTAAAGTTAAACTTTTAATGAATCAGCATATAGTAAAATTTATGTTTTTTGTTATATTGTATCTATAAATGTGATAAATGTGCTAAGATATTTTTAAACATTTAGGAATTTTAAGTTTGTATTTTTGCCACTGTTTTCAGATAATTTTGCCTTCATTTAAAATAATGTTTTGAAAATTTTCATATAGTTTACCACACAGTAATTTGTAACTATTTTAATGGATATTTATATGGAAAGCTTATAATGAAGAGCAATTTTATTTAAAAAAAGATACGCTTTCTCCCTGTTGGCCATCAAAAGTATTCTAATATAACTAGTATGTGCAGATTCCACTGGTCTTCAATTTGTCACTATTCTGAGTGTGTACTGAATTTCTGAGAAAAGTGATTAGAGTGTTCCACTGAGATTCATGACTTATAATTTACCAGTCTTGTTTTTGTTTGCTTTAAAGCAGTTCTTAAATATTTTGAAGCTATGTTGTTAGATGAATAAAAGTTTGTGACATATATATATTCTTGTTGGATTGTACTATTCATCAATATAAAAATCAATATAATATATTTTTGTCCATTTCTGTGTCTCACCCTGAATTCTATTCCATTTTTCATTTAACTAATATTGACCAGGGTATTGCTTTCCATGTCTTTATTTTAAAGCACTATTTTTTATTTGAAAATGTCTTTTGTAAACATTACATATCTGGAATTTATTTTATTTTTGTTTTTACTGTACCTGAGTCTTTGTCTTCCAACATGGCTATTGAATCACTTTTACGTTTATTATTACTGATATCTTAGATGCATTCTTGCTATCGGCCTTTGTATTTTCTCTTAGCCATGATTTCTCTTTTTTTTTGTTTCTACCATTTTGTTGTACTCATTGACTTTCATTTGCTTCAGCTTCTATCTCTAATAGTTTGATAATTTCATATGCAATTTGTGCTCTTTAGTTTTTATTCATTATTTTATTTATTGATGTACTTGTATTTATTTAACCATTCCCCAAGTGTTAGGCATTTGCCTTGTTTCACATTCTTTGTCAAGGCAATCTGTGTTACAGTGAACAGTTTTCTATGTGTTTCTGTGCTCTTTAATTTTTTAAAACAATTTTAAATTAAAAAATATTTCGTGGGTACATACTATGTGTATAATTTATGGAGTACATGAGATGTTTTGATATAGGCATACAATGTGAAATAAGCTATTTGTGCTCTTTGTTTAGCTGTCTTTAAAATTTATCACACATTTAAATTTATTTTTCTACCAGTCCTCAAGTCAATTAGTATCATTATCCCCTTACTACAATGTTTTCATCGCTTAATAAAGTCAGAGAAATATTTTCATGACAGATTTAAAAATTAGCATTACATATGTGCATTTATTATTATTTTTGAGATGAAGTCTCACTCTGTTGCCAGGCTGGAGTGTAGTGGCGTGATCTCGGCTCACTGCAATCTCTGCCTCCTGAGTTCAAGCGATTTTCTTGCCTCAGCCTGCGAGTAGCTGGGACTACAGGCATGCACCACCATGCCCAGCTAATTTTTTAATTTTTAGTAGAGATGGGGTACCACCATGTTGGCCAGGATGGCCTCGATCTCTTGACCTCGCTGTCTGCCCGCCTCAGCCTCCCAAAGTGCTGGGATTACAGGTGTGAGCCACTGCACCCGGCCTGTGTATTTATTATTAAGCAGGTTTCATAATTATTATTTTAATAGTTGTTTAATATGCTATTGATTGTTATAATACAATTATATCTCTATTTATTGATTTCTATTCCCCGATTCTGGCTATTTCTGATTATTTAAATGATTATGATATCCAATGCAATAAAAATTAATGTTTTTGTGCCTATAGATTTTCTATTCCAGCATATAATTTCATGACAAATTCTTTGGATTGAGTTAATGGGACAGTGCAACCTTTTTATGAATATTAAAAGTTTTATCTCCATTGGATAATATTCTTTTCAGCACATAGTATAAAGGGATTATAGAGACAATATTTTGAGTTGAGTAAGTAGTAAAAGAGAGTAGAATTGATAAGTGGCAGGTAGAAAGAAGAGAAGACCTGCGAGTGAGACTTGGGGAGATAAACAGTGGAAAGTTTAGTTAATGTGTCTAGAAGCATCAGGGGAATTAAGTAGAAACAGAAGTGAATAGAAAAGTTTGAAAGTTAAGTAATGCCTTTTCTCCATTTATTTGTGGAGGGCACGTAATAACACTCACAGGGGAGTAAAAACTGCTGAATGCAGAAAAGGATTGCAGCAATTGTCATCCCAAGTAGTAACTGAGTGTCTGGAGCTTGTATAAACTCGAAGATGGGTTGAATTCCCCATTTTGTAAATTAAAAGAGGATACTTAAACTGACCATATGCATAAGATTATAGGCTAAGTAATAACAGTTCAGAAGGCTACTGAATAATGGCTGCATGCTTGCTTAGTTTTAATGCTTACTATACATCCATTACATCAAATTGTATAATTTTTAAAACTTCAATTATTTATCTATACATCTTTAAATATAAAAATATCTAAAGTACAATAAAAAATTTTAATTTTAAATGATGATTTAAATTTAAAGTGATGATTTAAATAAAAAAATCTTTAAGTAACTGAACTTTTGTATATAACTTTCAGGAATGAACCTGAATGCTATGGCTTCAACTGTGTCCCTCAAAAACGCATGCTGAAGCCCTGACATCCATTATCTCAAAATGTGACCTTACTTGGAAATGACATGATCACAGATGTAATTAGGTAAGATGAGGTTATACTGGAATAGGTTGGGCCCCTCGTCCATTATGAGTGATGTCCCATAAACAGGTCTTCAGCTTCTCTAGTTGGGGTGTGTGTTGGGGAGAGGAGGGTCTCCCTTTCCCACTTCTGCAGTTGGGGCACTCACAGTATTTAGGGTGCCTGTTGGGTCATGCAGGAGAAGTCTGCTTCCTTTAGAGGGTCTGTGGGTCCTCTCGGGATTGCTGGATTGTTCTTGCTAGTCAACGTGGAGCTAAAATTTACAATGTAAGCCTCTGCACACTGCTGTGTCTGGAGATGCAATCTAGTCCTGCCTCCCATCTGCCATGATGATCCATTTGTTCTATAGCGTAGATTAAATCTAAGCTTTCTTTGTTGATTTTCTGTCTGGAAGATCTATCCAATGCTGAAAAGGTGTTGAAGTCTGCAGCTGTTATTGTATTGGAATCTATCTCCTTCTTTAGCTATAATATTTGCTTTATATATCTGGGTGCTTCAGTGTTGGATGCATATATATTTAAAATTGTTACATCCTCTTGCTGAATTGACTCCTTTATCATTATATAGTATCCTTCTTTGTCTCTTCTGGTAGTTGTTTTCTTGAAATCTGTTTTGTCTGATACAAATATAGTTACTCCTGCTCTTCTTTGGTTTCCATTGGTAAGGAATATCTTTTTCTATCCCTTTATTTTCGGTCTATATGTATCTTTATAGGTGAAGTTTGTTTCTTGTAGGCAGTAGATCAATGAGCATTACTATTTATCCATTCAGCCAGTCTGTGTCTTGATTGGAGAGTTTAGTCTATATACCTTCAATGTTATTATTGATAAGTAGGGACTTATTCTTGCCACTTTGTTTTCTGGCTGTTTTGTGGTCTTCTCTTTCTTTTTCCTTCCTCTCTTCTTTTTTGGTGAAGGTGTTTTTCTTTGGTGATATGATTTAGTTTCTTGATTTTTTTTGTATCTGTTGTATGGCTTTTGGTTTCAGGTTACCATGAGGCTTTCATGTAGTATCTTATAACCAATTATTTTAACCTGATAAAAACTTACCTCTGTTTGCATGAACAAGTGACAAGAAAACTAATAAAAACTCTATGTTTTAACTCTGTCTCCCTGCTTTTTAACATTTTGTTGTTTCTATTTATATCTTACTTTACTATGTCTTGAAAAGATGTTGTAGTTACTATTTTTGATTGGTTCATCTTTTAGTCTTCTTACTTAGGAAAAGAGTAATTTATAAACCACAATTACAGAGAATTCTCTGAATACCAGGCAGAGACTCTTGTTTTTTTCCCCTCCTTTCTCCTAAACAAATGGAATCTCTCTTTGTTCTGAGCCATCTAGAGCTGGTGGTGGAGTGACACAACCCCCATGTGGCCACCACCACTATGACTGTGATGGGCCAGACCTGAAGCCAGCATAGCACTGGGTCTCACCCAAGGCCTGCTGTAACCACTCCCTGGCCACTGCCTGTGTTCAAGGCCCTGGGGCTGTACAGTCAGCTAGTGGCAAAGCCCGCCAGTACTGTGTTCTTCCCTTTAGGGCAGTAAATTACCCAGGCCCCAGGCAGGTTCAAAGGTGCTGTCTGGGAGTCAGGGATTAGAGTAAAAAACCTTAGAAGTCTACCTAGTGTTCTCTTGTACTGTAGCTGAGCTGGCACTGAAACCACAAGATGTGGTCTTTCCCATTCTTTTCTCTCTTTTCCAAAGGCAAAGGATCCTAACTCTGTGGCCACTGCCACCACAGGCCATGGGGAGTACTGTCAGACTACTGTTGATGTTCCTTTTATGCCCAAGGGCTCTTAAATCAGAGGGTGTTGGGGTGGTGTTAGCAATTCAAGACCGAGGTCAATGCTGCCTGGCCTGGGACTCACCCTTTAGGGCAGTGGATGCCCCTCTGGCCCAGGGCAGGTCCAGAAATGCTATCCAGGAGTTAAGTCCTGGAATTGGGGACCCCAAGAGCCCACTTGGTGCTCTACACTCCAGTCTCAGTGCTGATACATAAGGTGTAGGACAAAATTCCCTTTACTTTTCCCTCTGCTTTTCTCAAGCAGAGGTTTTGTCCCTTTGCCACCACAGCAAGTAATGTGCTGAGACTCACCTCGAGTCAGTAAGTTGCAGAGGCGCACCAAGACCCTCAGTGTAATTCCTGGGTATCACTGCTGGGTATTCAGGGCCCAAGGGTTCTTCAGTTAGTGGTGATGAATGATACCAGGACTATGTTTCCCGTCAAGGAATTTTTTTTTTCCTGGCCCAGGTTGTGTCTAGAAATTTCATGTGGGAGTTAGAGCCTGGAACAGGGGCCTCACAAGTCTGACCAGTGCCCTTTTCTGCTATGATTGAGCTGGTATCCAAGATCTAAGACAAAGTTCTCCTCACTCTTCCCCTCTCCTCTCCTCAAGTGGAAGGAAGGCATCTCTTTTGGAGATGTGAGTTGTGCAGCCTAGAGTTAGGGGAGGGGTGATGCCAGCACTCCCTTAGCCTAGCCACTCCAGCTGGTGTCTCAGTAGGTCATATGTTCCTCAGTCCAGTGGCTATGCTCCTCAGCACATCATGAGGACTTCCCTAGGTGTTGCAGTCCTTGTGGCCTAGACTGTCTTTCACATTTATTTAGAGCACTGTGGCACTTTAGCCCTGGTGGTGAGGCTGGCGGGAAATCAAGTTCAGCCTGCTGGAACAGAGATTCCCCTCTGACAAGGGCTGGTTTAAATGCTTCCTCAGTGGGTGAGTGTCAGGGTTTGGTTTTCCTTTTTGCTTTAACAGGACAACATTGAGTTCAATGTCTCACAATTGCTGTGCTCTCCCTGACCCTGGGCACAGAAATGCTCTTTGCACCATGTTACCACTGCCTGGGAGTGGGGGTGGGGTTGTGTCAGCAATTCAAGACTTTTTTTTTTTTTTTTTTTTTACCTTTTCGGTGTATCTTTTAGCCATACAAAGTTAAAATCAGATATTGTGAGTGCTCACCTGATATTTGGTTTGTATGTAGGTGCTTTTTTCTGAAGATAGTTGTTTAATTGGTGTTTTTTGCTGTGAGGACGATTGGTGGATCCTTCCATTCCAGTTTCTTGCTCCGCCTTTTCCATTTTCACTGGGGCAAGATAATATCTCTTTGCAGCTTTTATTTGCATTTTTCTGATTATCAATGATGTTGAACACATTTCCATATACATATTTGCCATTTGTATGTTATCTTTTGAGCATGTTTATTCAAGTCTTTTGCCCATTTTTAAAAAAATCTTTATATTCCTTTATTGGAGCAAGATTCCTGATCGGTATACAGTGATGTATTTACTAAACAGAGACCTGTGCTGAAATTACATACTATCCATTGAGATAGGTTGTTACACTTTTGCCTATTGATGGAATAGTTCCATTTATCACGTTTTATATATCAAAAACCTTTTGAATTTCAACAGAATGTCCATTAATTCACCTCTGAAAAAGTGACATTTAATTTCAGCTACTGTATTTTACAACATTAAAAAGCGTATACATTAGGGTGCTTCTCTACACAATGGCATTGAGCAGACAGAGCTGAGTCCTTTATCCCACCCAGATTCACATCGTCACATTTGAGAGCTTTATACCAGAGGACAGGGACAGTTACTGCTAACTAACCATTACAGACTTCTTACTCTGAGAGCCTATCTCCTTTGTCACATTTTATATGGCCAGTGAAGACATGCCAGCAACCGTCCTGTGTATAACTTGGCATTAGAGCACCAGGTCTGTTGGATGGTGGTGGCAGGCACTATTATTTTATATCTAGGTAAAAAACCAATTTTAAAAACTGCCAATTGGAGATAAAAATCAAGGGCATAATATACTCAGAAAGTATTGAGCAATCTGGTATCCCAAATGATGTGAATACTTTCAGAAACCAATGGCAAATTGTACCCATGTTTCCCAGCTCTGGAGATATTAATGCATTGATTCAGATCCCGTTACTCAATCCACATAGCCCTGAGGTCATCGTGCAAAGTGTGTATCAAAAAATACGAAGTTAGGGTGACAAAGTTTGACAGTGATGTTATACAAGTCAAACTTGGAAGGTCTTAGTAAGCATACCTGTGCTGAGAAAAAAGCATCAAATCCTTTGTGTACACATTTAGTTTTATTGTAACAAAGCAACTTGTACATTTTTAATGTTTAAAACTGAGCATCATCTTTTATTTCCAGTGAAACAAAAAGAAAATTTAAAAACAGGAACAAAATTACAATAGAGAATGTCACTTCCAAATAAGATCCTTCAAGTTCTGCTGATTCTCCCATTGAGTGGCAGGGCTCAAGTCATCATTAGGAGAGAATTTTTAAAAATGTCATCTTAAGCTGCAAGAATGTCTGTCAAATATCACAACTAAACAAGCCAAAGGAGAAGCCATGTTGTCAAAATGCCCGCTTAACCCACCCGAGCATCTCAAATTCACCCTTTGCTGACCTTCTATAACCCCATTTTTTAAAGTTTTTTTTTTTCTTTTTTTAAACAAGAGAAAGTAGACAGACACATGTTGGTAAATGCTAACTGTCCATATTCACATAGGGACACAGTGTACTCTCTGAGCCCAATATACAGAGAAAGGAGGAAAAAAGCTAGAACTCTCTGCACTGCTACACAGGGGCCTAGCACCCTCCAGCTTCCAGCAGAGCGAAGGGAGCAGGATTTTCTTTTTTCCCACAGTTTAGTGGTGTTGATTCCATACAGGTTTTGTTCAGACAGGAAGGGATACAAATGAATTTCAAACAGAGAGGGGTAGTGACTCTTTTCCCATTGTATTCTGCTCAAGATATTTTCCCCAAAATAAGTTGAGAACCATGGTGTAGAGAAAAGAGACCTCAAAAACAGGGTGACTGAGCACAAGAGGGGGAAAAAAAGAAAAAGAAAAAAAAAAAGACTGCAACTTGCTCCCAGGGACTGGAGAAAATTTTAAAAAAGGAAGGTTGGAATCCATCAGTGCTCTGTTAGCCATCTTCTCCTTCATCCTCCTCTCCTTCCTCCCCTTCACCATCGTCTTCATCTTCATCTTCTTCACCTTCATCCTCATCCCCTTATTCATCAATATCTTCTAATCCTTCCTCCTCTTCATCATCATCAACTTCTACTTCTCCTTCTCCTTCTTCATCATCCGTATCAGGAACCGAGTAGCATTGTAATGGGTTTGGCCAAATACCATCTTTGATGACCTCTCCTAACTCTCCCCCTGCATCAGAATGGTCAGTAAACCAGGTGAAGAAGCTCTCTGGTTCCTCATGCTGCCTCTTCCTGCTGGCTTTATTCTGCGTTTGACTTGAACGTTTCATCACATCCTTTCCAGATTTCCATTTGATTTTGGTGGACTTTGAAGATGGATCACCAGTCTCATTCAGATGAAATTCTTTGGAGAGAACTTTATTTTCAAAGTAAGGATGTTTATCAAAATAAAAATCTATTCTGTAACCTGATTTAATGTCTTCAAATTCTGCCACTTTAACTCTGGTCAAATAATGCAGTGCCTCTTCGTCCTCCTCCCCAAGCAGTGCAGACACTTGTGGATGGTTGACAAATGTTCTTACCCCAAAATTTGGGATTTTGGCAATCAATTCTGACCTCTTCTGAAAAAATGGTTGGTAGAGTTTGTTATATTTCTGTTCTACTTTTAAAATCTCCTCAATGGCTTGTTCATTAAGTCTGTCTGTTTCATTTTGTACTTCATCAATGTGTTCAGTTGCTTCTTGCTGTTCTTTTTCTCCCTTCTTCAGCAAGCCTGCAGAGGCTGAATTTCTCCGCCAGTTCCAGAGCAGGAGGTGGTCTTGGTTTCTTATTTTGAGGTGGGAGTGGAGACTGGCATTTGGGGCCATGCTGCTGGGGAAGTCCAAGAACCAGAGCACAAGTCTTCTTGCTCATCCAGAAGCAGGCAGAACACTCCTTTTTGCCTGTTTTTAATCAGATTATTAGATTTTTTTTCCCCATGGAGTTGTTTGAATTAATTCTGATTAATCTCTTGTCAGATGGGACGTTTGCAAATAGTTTCTCCCATTCTGTGAATTGTGTCTTCACTTTGTTGATTGTTTCCTTCGTTGTGCAGAAGCTTTTTAATTTGATATGATCCTTTTTGTGCATCTTTGCTTTGATTGCCTGTGCTAACAGGATATAACTCAAGGAATCATTGCCCAGTCCAATGTTCTAGAGAATTTTCCTAAGGGTATCTTGTAGTACTTTCTTTCTTTCTTTCTTTTTAATCTTTCATGAGGTATTTATTAATTACAAGGAGAAAATTACAGTGGAGAAAGCCAGCAGATATTTTATCAACGTTAATGTCACCAATGCTAACATCACGAAATTGATGATGAGATGTACTGAGAAAGTTACAATATTACTTATGAGATATTCTTGTCAAAAATGCATAGCCTTGATCTAATCATGATTAAACATCAGATACACTCAAATTGAGACATTCTAAAAATAACTGACCAGTATTAGGAAATTCAGGGTTAGACTGTATAACTACTTCAGACTGGAGAAGACCAAGGTGACAGGACAACTTTTTTTGTCTCTCTCTAATTCGTAATTTTTTTAAAGAAATAACTTCAGACATACAGAACAGTTGCAAAAATAATACAGAAAGTTGCCATTTACCCTTCATCCAGTCTCCCCTAGTGTAAATATCTTATATAATCCTAAAACTTGTTGTATTTTGATACAACTTATCAAAACTAGGAAATTACAATTGATATAGTGCTAGTAACTAAACCGCATAAAGTATCCAAATGTCACCACTTTCTGCTCTCATAACATTTTTTCCCTGAGGATCCAATTCTAGATCTTGTAGTACTTTCATAGTTTGACATCTTAAATTTAAGTCTTTAATCCATTTTAATTTGCTTTTTGTATATGGTGAGAGATGGGGATCTAGTTTCATCCTTCTGCATACGGATATCTGGTTTTCCCAGTACCATTTGTTGGAGACAGTCCTTCTCCCAGTGTATGTTCTTGGTACCTTTGTCCAAAATGAGTTTGCTATAGATGTATGGATTTGTTTCTGGGTTCTCTATTCTGTTTCATTGGTTTATGTTTCTGTTTTAATGGCAGTACCATGCTGTTTTGTTACTGTATCTCTGTAACATAATTTGAAGTCAGGTAATGTTACTCTTCTAGTTTTGTTGTTTTTGCTCAGGATAGCTATTCTGGGTATTTTATGGCTCCATTAAATTATAGGATCTTTTTTTTTTTCCTGTGAAGAATGCCATTGGCATTTTGATAGGGATTGCATTAAGTCTGTATATTGCTTTGGGTAGTATGGACATTTTAAAATTATTGATTCTTTCAATATATGAACATGAAATACCTTTTCATAATTTGTTGTCCTGTTCAATTTATTGCATTAATATTTTAGTTTTCATTTTAGAGATCTTTCACTTCTTTGCTTAATTCCTAGGTATTTAATTTTAGTTGTAGCTATTGTAAATGGTATTACTTTCTTGATTTCTTTCAGATTGTTTGCTGTTGGCATATAGAAATGCTACTGATTTTTGTATGTCGATTTTGTGTCTGGCAATTTTTCCAATTTTTAAAATCAATTCTAATATTTTTTGTTGGAATCTTTAGTTTTTTTTCCAAATATAAATTTTCAAATCACTAATATCATCTGCTAACAAAATGACTTATTCTTTTCACTTATTCTTTTCTAATTTGCATGCTCTTTATTTCTTTCTCTTTTCTGATTGCTCTAGCTAAGAATTCTGGAATGGTGCTGAGTAACAGTGGTGAAAATGGGCTTTCTTTTCATGTTCTAGACCTTAGAGGAAAGGCTTTCAGTTTTTCTCCATCTGGTATGATATTAGCTGTGGGTCTGAGCTACATGGTTTTTATTATGTTGGACTATGTTCCTTTTATACCCAGTTTTTGAGGGTTCTTATTGTGAAGACATATTGAATTTAATCAAATGCTTTTTCAGCTTCAAATGAAATGGTCATATGTTTTTGTTCTTCATTCTGTTGATATGATGTATCATACTGATTGATTTGCATATGTTGAGCCATGCTTACATGTCTGGAATAAATCCCACTTGATCATGAGGAATAATGTTTTTAATGTGTTGTTGAAATTGGTTTGCTTGTATTTTGTTAAGAGTTTTTACATCAATGTTCATCAGGGATATTGGCCTCTAATTTTCTATTTTTGATGTGTCTTTGTCTAGTTTTGGTATCAGGGTAATAATGGCCTCATAGAATGACTTTGAAACTATTCCCTTCTATAGTATTTTTTGGAATAATTTGAATAAGATTGGTATTATTTCTTCCTTAAATGTTTGGTAAAATTCAGCAATGAAGACATTGGGTCCCAGGCTTTTCTTTTCTGGAAAACCTTTATTATGCCTTTGATTGTTACTTGTTATTTATGTGTTCATGTTTTGAATTTCTTCATGAGTCAGTCTTGATAGGTTATATGTGTCTAGGAATTTATCCATTTCTTCTACGTTTTTCAATTTATTGGCATATAGTCTCTCATAGTAGCCTCTGATGATCGTTTGAATTTCTGCCATGTTGATTATAATGTCTCCTTTTTTATCTGTGAATGTATTTATTTGGGTCTTCTATCTTTTCTCAATCTGACTAAATGATTTTCAGTTTCTAAAAATATTTTCACAGTACTTTTTGTTTCATTGATATTTTGCATTTTTCAATTCTAATTTTATTTATTTTTGCTCTGCTTTTAATTATTTATTTTCTTCTACTAATTTTGAATTTGGATTGCTCTTGCTTTTCTTGTTTTTTAAGATGCATAATTAGGTTGTTTATTTGAAGTTTTTCTTCTTTTTTGATGTAGGTACTTACAGATATAAACTTTCCTCTTACTACTGCTTTTGCTGTATTTCATAGGTTTAGATATGTTTTGTTTCCATTATTATTTGTTTAAAAAGTTTTTTGAATTTCCTTCTTATTCTCTTCATTGACCCACTGGTCATTCAGGAGCATATTGTTTGATTTCCATGTGTTAGTATAGTTTCTAGAATTCTTCTTGTTATTGATGTCTAGTTTTATTTCATTCTGGTCAGATAAGCTGCTTGATGTTATTTCAATTTTTGAATGCTTTCAGACTCGTTTTGTGGCCTTAATATATGGCTTATCCTTGGGAATGATCTATGTGCTAAGGAAAAGAATGTGTATTATGCAGCTGTTGGATGAAATGTTCTGTAAATATCTATCAGGTCTATTTGTTGTATAGTGTGGATTAAGCCCAATGTTTCTTTGTTGATTTTCTGTCTAGAAGATCTGTCCAATGCTGCAAGTTGGGTGTTGAAGTCTCCAGCTATTATTTTGTCACAGTCTATATCTCTCTTGATCTCTAATAATACATGTTTTTTATATCTGAGTGTTCCACTTTTGGGTGCATATATGTTTACAACTGTTATATCTTATTGAAGAATTGATCCCCTCATTATTATATAGTAATCTTCTTTTGTCTCTTTTTACAGGTTTTGTCTTGAAATCTATTTTATGTGACATAAGTATAGCTACTCCTGCTCTTTTTTGGTTTCCATTGGCATAGAATATCTTTTTCTGTCCCTTCATGTTCAGTCTATGTGTATCTTCATAAGTGAAGAGTGTTAAGTGAAGATCATTTGGCCATTTAAAAAATCCATTCAGCCACTCTCTGTATTTTGACTGGAGTGTTTAGTTCATTTTACATTCAATGTTATTATTTATAAGAATGGTCTTACTCCTGCAATTTTGTTATCTGTTTTTTAGTATTTTTTTTTTTTGGTCTTCTCTTCCTTATTTCTTTACTTGCTGCTTTCCTTTCAGTCAAGGTGACTTTTCCTGGTGGTCTGATTTAATTTTCTCAATTTTATTTGTTGTATTTCTGTTGTGTGTTTTTTAGTTTTACATTACAATGAGGCTTGTATATTCTGTCTTATAACCCATTATTTTAGGTAGATGACAACTTAGCATTGATGGTATAAGCAAACTAACAAGCAACAGGAAAACTAACAAAAACTATGCTTTAAGTATGTCTCCCTACTTTTTTAACTTTTTGTGTTTTTTTTGTCCTTATGTCTTATTGTACTCTCTGTGTTTTCAAGAGTTGTTGCAGTTATTTTTTATTGACTTGCCCTTTGTTCTTTCCCCTTAAGATAAGAGTACTTTATACACCACCATTACAATTAAAAGCACACATTATAATATTACGTGTGCTTCCTATTACCAGTGAATTTTGTACCTTGAGATGATTTCTTATTGCTGATTAATGTTTTTTTTTTTATTTCAGATTGGAGAACTTCCTTTAGCATTTCTTGTAGAACAGATCTGGTGTTGATGAAATCTCTCAGCTTTGTCTGGGAAAGTCTTTATTTCTCCTCATGTTTGAAGGATATTTTTGCTGGATATAATACTCTAGAATAAATTTTTTTTCCTGCACTTTCAATATGTAATGTCACTCTCTACTGGCCTGTTAGGTTTTCACTGAGAAGTCTATTGCCAGACATATTAGAGCTTCATTGTTTGTATGTTATTTCTTTATTTCCTCTTGCCACTTTTAGAATCCCTGCCTTATTTTTGATCTTTTAGAATTTGATTATTAAATGTCTTGTGGTCGTCCTCTTTGGGTTAAATATGCTTGGTGTTCTTTAATTTGCTTGTATTTGAATATTGATATTTTACTCTTGGTTTCAGGTGTTCTCTGTTAATTATCCCTTGAATAATCTTTCTGCACTTACCTCTCTCTCTACCTCCCCTTTAAGGCCAATAACACCTAGATTTTCCCTTGTGAAGCTATTTTCTAGATTTGGTAAGTGTGCTTCATTGTTTTTTCTTTTGCCTCTTCTGATTGTGTATGTTCAAATAGTCTGTTTTTAAGCCCACTAATTCTTTTGCTTGGTCAATTCTGCTATTAAAAGCCTCTGATGCATTCTTCAGTATGTCAGTTGCATTTTTCAGCTTGAGAATTGCTGCTTAATTCTTTTAAATTATTTTAATTTTTTAATTAAATTTATTTGAAAGGATTCTATATTATTTCCTTGTGTTATTTTGAATTTTTTTTGATTCTTCAAAACAGCTATTTTGAATTCTGTGTCTGAAAAGTCATATATCTCTGTCTCTTCAGAATTGGTCCCTGGTGCTTCATTTAGTTTGTTTGTTGAGGTCATATTTTTCTGGATGATCTTGATGCTCGTGGATGTTTGTCATCCACGAGTTAGGTATTTATTGTAGTCTTCACAGTCTGGGCTTGTTTGTACCTGTTTTTCTTCAGAAGGCTTTCTAGGTATTCAAAAAGACTTGGGTGTTGTGATCTAAGTGTTTGATCGCTGCAGTCATATCTTCATTAGGGGGCACCCCCAGCCCAGAAACACTGTGGTTCTTGCATCCTCATAGATGTAGTGTCTTGGTGGTTTGGATAAAGTCTGGAAGAATTATCTTGAGTATCAGATGGAGACTGTTGTCTTTTCTTACTTTCTCCCTATCAAATGGAGTGTCTCTGTCTGTGCTGAGGTGCCTTGAGGTGAGGGAAAGGTGACACAAGCACTTCTGTGGTCACCATCACTGGGACTGTCCCAGGTAAGATTGAAATAAGCTCAGCACTGGGTCTCACCCAAGGCCCACTGTAACCACTACGTGACCACCACCTTTGTTCTCTGAAGAGCCTAATGCTATACAATTAACAGTTGATGAAGCCATCCAGGCTTATGTCCTTCCCTTAAGGGTAGAAAGTTCCCTTGGGCCCTGGGTGGGTCAAGATATGCTGTCTGAGACCCAGGCCCTGGAGTCAGAAATGTTAGAAATCTATCTGGTGCTCTATTGTGCTGCAGCTAAGCTGGAACTGAAACCAGAATAAACTCTCCTTCCCACTCTTCCCTTTCTTTTTCCTTTCTTGCCTCTCTTTTTCACAGCCTCTCCCTGTGTCCACCACCACCATGGACCCACGAGGTGTATTGCCAGGGTACTGCTAATGTTCACTCAGGGCCAAGGAAGGCCTCTTCAGTCATCTTGTGGTAAATGCTGCCAGGCTTGGTACTCTTCCTTCAGGGCAGTGGACTCCTCTCAGGCCCAGAGTAGGTGGAGAAATGTCATCCAAAGTCAAGCCCTGGAATTGGGGACCCCAAGGGCACACTTAATGCTTTTTCCCACTGTGATTGAGTTGGTGTACAAACTGCAAGAGAAAGTCTTCTTACTCTTTCCTCTCTTTTTCTCAAGCAGAAGGAGTCTCTTTTTATAGCCAATACAGCTCTGGATGTGCTTGGTCACACCTGAAGCCAGCACATTTCAGCCTTATTTAAGGTCAATGGTATGCACTACCTGGTTTCTACTGCTGATTTTTTCAGGGCCCAATAGCTCTTTATTCAGCAGTTAATCAATCCTGCCAGGACTGGGTCCATCCCTTCAAGGCATTGGATCTCCATCTGGCCCAGAGTGTGTCTAGAAATATCATCCAGGAGCTAGAGCCTGGAACATGGACCTTAGAACTCTGCCTGGTGCCTTTATCCGACTGTGGCTGACCTGGTATCCAAGTTTCAAGAAAAAGTCCTCCTTACTCTTCCTTCTTCTCTCCTCAAGTAGAAGGAGGGGGTCTCTTTTGGAGCTGTGTGCTGTGCTGCCTAGGATTGGGGGATGTTGGCACAACCATTCCCTTAACTATCCTGGCTGATATCTCATTAGCTTGTGTGCCCCCCACATCCACCAGCTCTGAGCCCAGTGCAGTACCAAGACTTACCTAGGAGTTGCAGTCCTTGTGGCCTATACTACCTTTCGAGTTTATGTAGGATCCCAGAGAACTTTAGCCTGTGGTTTGTGGCTTGCAAAAACTAGTTTCAACTGAATTTTGATGTGTGATTCTCCTCTGGTTAGGGCTGGTCTAAATGTTGCCACTATGGGTGCTGGCTGAACTCGGCCTACTGTTGGCAGCAATGAGTTCCTATGCAAAGTCTCCCAATCACTGTGCTCTTGCTTCCCCAAGTGCACAGATTCTTTCGCCATGCCACATGGCCACTGTCATGGGATAGGGGAATGGTGGTGTCGGCAATTCAAGACTGTCTTTCCTACCTTCTTCAGTGCTTCTTTCAGTGATACGAAGTTAAATCCAGGTACTGTAATTACTCACCTGATTTTTGGTGTTTATGAAAGTGCTTTTTCTTGTAGATAGTTGTTAAATTTGATGTACCTGCAGGGAGGACAATTGGTGGAGGATTCTATTGAGCCATCTTGCTTGCTTCTTCCTTTCACACCATTCTTGAAGTCACATTACATATTTTCCTATTATCAACACATGATTTTGTAAAGGGATAGAGTGATATTTGTGGTTTGGTTTTCAATACCTTTATGTTCTAGAAACTTAAGCCCCTGAAGGAGGCAGTGTATCTTATTTACCTTGGTATCGCTAATATTCAGCACAGCACTCGCTACAGAATAGATGGCTAACACAAGTTTCTCATGCAGATGAATTTTGGAGACAGTGTAAAAAATGATTTAAGATGAATTAAAATTCTTAATAGAACAGAGAAGCAGTTCCTTCAAATATCTGAGATTCTGGTTTTTTATTTTGTTGTAAATGAAAATCAGAGGGTTAAAAGCACAAGGCAGGTTTTAAAAATACATCTCTACTTTTAGAAACTAGCCCTTGTGCACTATCAGCCTTCCTATATGTTAAATCATAATTGTTAAAATCACTTGTCAGAATTTCTCTTCAGTTGTCAAAATTCACTATATTAGGCCTGCTGTAAAGTTTCTTCAGCTTATATATTTTTCTTTTTTTTCTCAACAGAGTTAAAGAGCCCCGTTTTTTCCCATCAAAGCATGAGAGGGACAAGGACAAACTGGGTCTTCTTACAAGCTTGCAAACTGCCCTGCTCTAGGCAGCAGCAGGAAACATCAGGTAGCCTGATTGAATTTACTTCTTCCATGTACCATCTGGGATCACATTCCAGATCTTGAAATTTCCAGGGTTTATTTATCTTTGCAATTTCTTACTTGTCAATGAAAAGTATTACTAAGCTGATTCTGCATTTAATGTATCATAATGCCAATCTTGAGGCATTGTTTTATGAATTACAGCTAAAAGAGCTTATATAGTATTTGACAAAAAATAATTACCTACTCGTTTGTGAAGATAGTTAATCACAAGAGTTAGGATCAGGGCAAGCTATTTCCTTTGCTAATTTAAATCTGATCTTGTGATCAAGTTATAGAATTAGAATAGCTAGAACTCAGGATGGGGTATCAGCTGTTTATTAAAAATTAGTGGAAGAACATTAAATGTATTTGCTTTCTTCATTATCACTTGTAAGCAATAGCAACAAATTGATATTATTTAAAGAACTTGCTTTGGGTATTTTCCTTATTGTAAATCTGTATTTCAGTCTTAAATTTATTTTTGGCATTTGTAATGAAATTTGTGGTTAGAATTATAGCATTGTCATTTTTTTCTCTGAATTAAACATATACTATTAAAAAAGTAAATCATAAAAGAACGAAACCCTTGATACATGCAACAACATGGATGCATTTCAAATGTGTTATGCTAAGTGAAAGAGGCCAGCTCAAAGGCTACATACTGTGTGATTCAATTTATAGGACACTCTGGAAGAATCAAAACTATAGAGACAGAAAACAAATTAGTAGCTCTAGGGGCTGGGACCGAGGCAGGGGGTTGATTCCAAAGGGAGTTGAGGAAATTTTTAGGATGATGGAATGGTTCTATATCTTGAGTTTGGTGGAGTAGTCACATGACTATATGCATTTGCCAAAACCCACAGACTGTACACTAAAAAGTATGATTTTTACTGTAATAAATTATCCCTTAAAACAAACAAACGAACAAAAGTAAATTGTTGCTGGTGGATCGGAATTATGTTGGTGGCTCATCATCTTAATCATGCCTCATTTTGACTTAAGACTTAATGTCATTTTCCATTTTCTGTATTTCTGCATGCTGACAACCCTTATGTTGGAATGAGGAGATTCACATTTAGGCTATAGGCACATCAACAACTACTTGAATGAAGTTGGTAAGGATTTAGGAAGGCTTTGGCCAAGGTAACTTTTAAGGTCTCTTTCTGCTCTCAAGTCTTATACCCTGTGATGGTAAGTGTCTATATGGGCCCTTTATGGGGAGTGAACAGAGAGAAAAAGAATAAAAGAAAAGTAAAGTGAAGCAAAAGGACAAAATGGAAAGAGAGATAGAGCTCTCTTTCTGGGATCCCTTTGCCATCCCACCCATTTAGTCAGATTATGATGAAGTAATGTTGGGTGAGTTCTGGAGACTTGAATACCATCATGATTTTTATATTTCTAACATGTTGTCTTCTTTTCTGTTTGTTTTTGGAAAGCAATTGTATTCATATCTGTGAGGGCAGCCCTTGAAGAATCTTCAAGGACAATCATTCAGAAATGTATCTTGCACTGTCTGTTGAAATTAAGTTTTCACATTCAGACTTCATCCACTATTCTTTGGGAGTAGAACAATTGATGTTAGAATGAATAAAGAAGAACATCTTTTCTCTCTTCATTCTTCTATATTAACTGGACCTAATGTGAGTTCTCCTGAGATGCCAAGGAGAATATTTAGGATACACTAGATAATAGTGTTTAATTCATCAGTCTGGACCCCAAAGTGCTTACCAGTTTTGGCAGCTAAAATAGAAAATATTCCTTGGGTGGTAGCAGAGACAGGTAAGGTTTTCCAGCACAACAATAGTCATGATGGAGGTCAGAAATCTGTGAATTATTAGTATGATGGTATGCCAGTACACATGAAATGAACAGGGTACAATTAGTGTAGCACATCTTAGGTTAATCCCACTTCATTCATTGAAGTAAGTAACTCTGGGAATATAAATGTCATATTGATTTACCATGGAACCAACATATAGAACTTGATAGGTGCAGTATGTATGTGTGGTGAACCCTCCATTTAGTGGCTAAGTCCAGTAAGTGCTAAGGTCTAGAAAAATGCTCTGGCTTCTCTCAAATGGTGGCTAACCAAATTTCTCTTTATATACCCTGTAGAGGTGGTGAGCCCTTCATTTCAGCCCCTCTCCTCACCTGTAATACCCTTGAAATTCATAAATAAATAACACAATATCACCCAGTTCTCCTCAATAAATGGTGTACATTGCAATAAGTAAAAAAATGACAAGTGCAAGTTGAGAAAGAACATTGGACAGGAGGCTAGGTTTATTAAGTATCCGCTCTTGCACACCAGACTCCTGTTCTTCAGTTCAAATTTGTGCTTCAGGACAACTAAAAATTATTACATGTTACAGATATTTGGTGTCTCTTTTAGAAAGAATTGGAACTGTTAATTTAAATCTGAGAGTGTCAATGGATTACTGGATTGTATACATCTTAAGTGGCTAAAAGAGAAGAGGGACATTTATTTCCATACTCACATAATCACTGTAGATGCTAGGATGTCATGTGACTCAAACAGAGAGGCGAAAGATTTCTTATCTTCTGTTTGGGTGGTTTATTTTTTCTACGTTGTTGTATATGCACTGGAGACCCATATATGTCTATGTCCTTTATTCTCCTTGAGTGCCAGTGGGTCTGATTCCCTAGCTCACTTATTATGACCCGTAAGTTGGTTCTGAATGGATAACTTCTGTCAACCCAGTTCTAGAAGTCTACTGAAGTGAATAATTGGCACCAACATTTGGGTAACACAGGCAAAAAACAATTCAGGCAAGAAATAATTTTATTTTCTTTCTAAGCCAAACTGTCAGGTAGCATCATATTTATAAAACATTCCCTCACATCAGATATAAACTTTCGAGTAGGAGTAAAGAAGGTATATTTCCTTTAAATTTCTTGTAAATAGCAATGATGGAGAATAGAAAGCTGTTATTGCAGCTCCAATGTTCCATTTATTGTGAAAATGGAGCCCAGAGAAGGAAACACATTTATGTCAATCATCAGGAAGCGAGTGTTGAGGCTGAATTATCCAGATAATTGCCCTAATTTTTCATCCTGGCCTGTGATTGTTTCCTTTTCTACTGCCTTACACAGTTTTGCCTTTTTTCTTTGCCATCATTATGCACTTTCTGACATCCTCTGTGTCAGCTGGCCATGTTATTGACTTCTATTTTTGTTGAGGTCACTTCTGTAGGAGCATCTCTTCAGCTTCTGATTGCCCTTAGTGGTGAGGAATTTGAATAAAAATGTATGACAGATGCTATTGACATGGGGGAAGGGTTTGCTGGTAGAGAGGTGAATCATAATGTGAAAACTGTAAAGCTCAATCCCCCAAACACCCACTCCAATTTTGGCTCTTTGACAATGCTGTCTCTTTGAGAAAGAAGAACAGTTTGATCTGAATTCTTATTAGGTTCTGGGCCATCAAATTAGAATCTAATAAGCTCATTTGGAAGGGTTTTGAATTAGCTTAAAACAGACCCATGCTGAGCTCATAGAGGAGACCCTCCTACTCTTTCTAGGCAACCTGTAGTTTGTAGACTTAATTTTCAAACTCTCTTCTTTGTCTCTTTTCTCATATAATACTTACTCTCTTTTCTCCTTTCAAATGGACTACTTCTAGCTATATCTTACATGTCTAGGGCTACCTGTAATAGAACTTTTTTGTCAGATTCTTTAAGAAAGTTATAAATTGGAGGGAGGATCCAAGATGACCAAATTAGGAACAGCTCCAGAGTGCAGTTCCCAGCAAGAACAATGCAGAGGGTGAGTGCACACTGCATTTCCAAACAAATTTTCACTGCCTACACACCAGAAGATTCCTGGGCTGAAAAGCGCCATGAGTTTTCTACATGGTGGTTTAGCTGGTGCCAGGTTGGCACACAGAAACTCACACGAATCTGGGCGGCCGTTTCAACTAGCACCGGGAATGCCTGGGAGACAGAGCTGCCAATTCAACTGAAAGGGAGGGGGCAGAGACAGAGAGCCAGGCAATCTGGCTCGGTGGGTACCACCCCCACAAAACAAGCAATCTGAAATGCTCTGGATTGAGAGTTTCGCAGCAAGCACAGCTGGACCCAGGATGGTCCAGCTCAGTGGGGGGAAGGGCAACCACCACTACCAAGGCATTCCACCACTAACAAGGCAGTTCACACGGCAGCTGGGCAGAGCCTGCTGCAGCTCAGAAACACCTCTGCTGGGAGACTGTGACTAGGCTACTCCATACAGGGCAGGGCATCTATGAAAAAAGGCAGCAGCACATCAGGAACTTATAAATAAAGCCAACCTTCCTAGGACACAACACCTGGAAAAAGAGGCGGTTATGAGTTCCACTGCAGCAGACTTAAAAGTACCTGCCCAGCAGCTCTGCATGGAACAACGGAGCTCCCAGCACAGCACTTGAGCTCCTATAAGGGACAGACTGTCTCCTCAAGCAGCTCCCTGATCCCCATATACCCAAAGAGACAACTCATAAAGGAGAGCTCAGGCTGATATCTGGCAGTTACCCTTCTGGGATGAAGATAACAGAAGAAGAAACCAGCAGCAACCCTTACTGTCCTGCAGCCCCCATGGGTGATCCCCAGCAAGCAGGGTCTGGAGTGGACTTCCAGCAGTCCTACAGCAGAGGGGCCTGACTGTTAGAAGGAAAACTAAGAAACAGAAAGAAATAACTTCATCATCAACAAAAAGGATGTCCACTCAGACCAGATCTGAAAGTCACCAACTACAAAGACCACAGGTAGATAAAGCCACTATGATGGGAAGAAACTGGTGCAAAAAGGATGAAAACACCCCAAAAAACCAGAATGCCTTTCCTCCTCCAAAGGATCACAGCTCCTCACCAGCTAGGGATCAAAGACGGATGAAGAATGAATCTGATGAATTGACAGAAAGAGGCTTCAGAAGGTGGGTAGTAACAAACTTCTCAGAGCTGAAAGAATGTGTGCTAACCCAATGCAAAGAAACTAAGAACCTAGGAAAAAGGTTAGATGAGATGCTAACTAGAATAAACAGCTTAGAGAAGAATATAAACAACTTGATGGAGCTGAAAAACACAGCATGAGAATTTCACAAAGCATACACAGGTTTCAATAGCCGAATTGACCAAGCAGAAGAAAGGATATCAGAGACTGAAGATCAACTCAATGAAATAAAATGAGAAGGCAAGATTAGAGAAAAAAGTGAAAATAAATGAATGAAGCTTCCAAGAAATAAGGGATTATGTGAAAGGACCTAATCTACGTTTGATAGGTGTACCTGAATGTGACAGAGAGAATACATCCAAGCTGGAAAACACTCTTCACGATATTATCCAGGAGAACTTCCCCAACCTAGCAAGGCAGGCCACAATACAAGTCCAGGAAATACAGAGAACACCACAAAGATATTCCTCAAGAAGAGCAACCCCAAGGCACATAATCATCAGATTCACCAGGGTTGAAATGCAGGAAAAAATGCTAAGGGCACCCAGAGAGAAAGGTTGGGTTACTGACAAAGGGAAGCCCATCAGACTCATAATGGATCTCTCTGCAGAATCCCTACAAGCCAGAAAAGAATGGGGGCCAATATTCAACATCCTTAAAGAAAAGAACTTCCAACCTAGAATTTCATATCCAGCCAAACTAAGCTTCATAAGCAAAGGAGAAAGGAAATGCTTTATGGATAAGCAATTGCTGAGAGATTTCATCACCACCAGTCCTGCCTTACAAGAGCTCCTGAAAGAAGCTCTAAACAAGCAAAAGAACAACCAGTACCAGCCACTCCAAAAACATACTAAATGGTAAAGACCATTGACACAATGAAAAAAATGTGTAAACTAACGGGCAAAATATCCAGCCAGCATAAAAATGGCAGGATCAAATTCACACATAACAATATTAACCTTAAATGTAAATGGGCTAAATGCCCCAATCAAAAGACACAGACTGGTAAATTGGATAAAAAGTCAAGAACCATCAGTATGCTGTATTTAGGAAACCCATCTCACTTGCAAGGACACACATAGGCTCAAAACAAAGGGATGGAGGAAGATTTATCAAGCAAATGGAGAGAAAAAAAAAAAAGGAGTTCCAATCCTAGTCGTCTCTGATAAAATGGACTTTACACCAACAAAGATCAAAAGAGACAAAGAGGGCATTACATAATGGTAAAAGGATCAATGCATCAATAAGCGCTAACAATCCTAAATATATATGCACCCAATACAGGAGCACCCAGGTACATAAAGCAAGTTCTAAAAGACTTACAAAGAGACTTAACTCCCACACAATAATAGTGGGAGACTTTAACACTCCACTGTCAATATTAGATCAACGAGACAGAAAATTAACAAGGATATCCAGGACTTGAACTCAGATCAAGACCAAGCGGACCTAATAGACATCTACAGAAATCTCTGCCTCAAATCCACAGAATATACATTCTACTCAGCACCACATTGGTCCTACTCTAAAATTGACCACATAAGGAAGTAAATCACTCCTTAGCAAATGCAAAAGAATGGAAATCATAACAAACACTCTCTGAGACCACAGAGCAATCAAATTAGAACTCAGTATTAAGAAACTAACTCAGAACTGCACAGCTTCATGGAAACCGAACAACTGGCTGCTGATTGTCAACTGGCTAAACAATGAATTGAAGGCAGAAATAATGATGTTCTTTGAAACCAATGAGAATGAAGAGCCAATATACCAGAATCTCTGGGACATATTTAAAGCAGTGTCTAGAGGGAAATTTATAGCAATAAATGCCCACATGAGAAGCAAGGAAAGATCTAAAATCGACACCCTATCATCAAAATTGAAAGAGCTAGAGGAGCAAGATCAAAAAAACTCAAAAGCTAGAAGAAGACAAGAAATAACTAAGATCAGAGCAGAACTGAAGGAGATCGAGACACAAAAACTCTTCAAAAAATCAATAAATCTAGGAGCTGATTTTTTGAATAGATCAACAAAATAGACTGACCACCAGCCATATTAATAAAAAAGAAAAGAGAGAATAATCAAATAGATGCAATAAAAAATGATAAAGGGGTATCACCACTGATTCCACAGACATGCAAACTACAATCAGAGATTACTACAAAACTCTATGCACATAAACCAGTAAACCTGGTAGAAATGGATAAATTCCTGGACACTTGCACCCTCCCAAGCATAAACTAGATAGAAGTTGAAACCTTGAATAGACCAATAACAAGGGTTGAAGTTGAGGCAGCAATTAAGAACCTAGCAACCAAAAAAAGTCCAGGTGCAGTTGGGTTCACAGCTGAATTCTGCCAGAGGTACAAAAAGGAGCTGGTACCATTCCTTCTGAAACTATTCCAAACAATCCAAAAAGAGGGAATCCTTCTCAAATCATTGTATAAGGCCAACATCATCCTGATACCAAAACCCGCACTCAACAAAAAAATAAAACTTCAGGACATCTCCATGATGAACATAGATGCAAAAATCCTCAATAAAATACTGGCAAACCAATTGCAACAGCACATCAAAAAGCTTATCCATCACGATCAAGTAGGCTTCATTCCAGGGATGCAACGCTGGTTCAACATACACAAGTCTATAAACATAATCCACCATATAAACAGAACCAAAGACAAAAACCACATGATTTATCTCAATAGATGCAGAGAAGGGCTTCGACAAAATTCAACAGCCCTTTATGCTAAAAACTCTCAATAAACTAGGTATTGATGGAACATATCTCAAAACAATAAAAGCTATTTATGACAAACCTACAGCCAATATCATACTGAATGGGCAAAAACTGGAAGCATTCCCTTTGAAATCTGGCACTAGACAAGGATGCCCTCTCTCATCACTCCTATCCAATATAGTATTGGAAGTTCTAGCCAGAGCAATTAGGCAAGAAAAAAAAAGGCTATTCAAGTAGGAAAAGAGGAAGTCAAAATGTCTCTATTTGCAGACATGATTGTATATTTAGAAGACCCTATCATCTCAGCCCAAAATCTCCTTAAACTGATAAGCAACTTCAGCAACATCTCAGGATACAAAATCAATGTGCAGACATCACAAGCATTTCTATACACCAATAACAGAGAGCTAAATCATGAGCAAACTCTCATTCACAATTGCTACAAGGAGAATAAAATACCTAGGAATACAACTAACAAAGGATGTAAAGGAGCTCTTGAAGGAGAACTACAAATCACTGCTTAAGGAAATAAGAGGGGACCCAAACAAATGGAGAAACATCCTATGCTCACGGTTAGGAAGAATCAATATAGTGAAAATGGCCATACTGTGCAAAGTAACTTATAGATTCAATGCTATCCCCATCTAGCTACCAGTGACCTTCTTCACAGAACTGGAAAAAACCACCTTAAATTTCATATGGAACTGAAAGAGAGCCCACATAGCCAAGACAATCCTAAGCAAAAAGAACAAAGCTGGAGGCATCACGCTACCTGATTTCAAATTATGCTACAAGGCTACAGTAATCAAAACAGCATGGTACTGGTACCAAAACAGAGATATAGACCAATGGAACAGACCAGAGGCCCTGGAGGCAATGCCACACATCTACAACCATCTGATCTTTGACAAACCTGACAAAAACAAGCAATGGGGAAAGGACTTTCTGTTAAATGGTTTGGAGAAAACTGGCTAGCCATGTGCAGAAAGCAGAAACTGGACCCCTTCCTGACACCTTACACTAAAATTAACTCCAGATGGATTGAAGACTTCAACATAAGACCTAACACCATAAAAACTCTAGAAGAAAACCTAGGCAAAAGCATTAAGGACATAGGCATAGGCAAGGACTTCATGAATAAAACACCAAAAGTATTGGCAACAAAAGCCAAACTAGACAAATGAGACCTAATTAAACTCCAGAGCTTCTGTACAGCCAAAGAAACAATCATCAGAGTGAACCAGCAACCAACAGAAAGGGAAAAAATTTTTGCAATCTACCCATCTGACAAAGGGCTAATATCCAGAATCTATAAAGAACTAAAACAGATTTACAAGAAAAACAAACAAACCTATCCAAAAGTGGAAGAAGGATATGAACAGACACTTTGCAAAAGAAGACGTATATGAGGCCAACAAACATGAAAAAATGCTCATCATCACTGGTCATTAGAGAAATGTAAATCAAAACCCCATTGAGATACTGTCTCACACCAGTTAGAATGGCGATCATTAAAAAATCTGGAGACAACAGATGCTGGAGACGATGTGGAGAAATAGGAACACTTTTACACTGTTAGTGGGAGTGTAAACTAGTTCAACCATTGTGGAAGACAGTGTGGTGCTTCCTCAAGGACCTAGAAATAGAAATTCCATTTGACCCAACAATCCCATTACTGGCTATATACCCAAAGGGTTATAAATCATTCTATTATAAGGACACATGCACACGTATGTTCATAGCGGCACTGTTTACAATAGCAAAGACCTGGAACCAACCCAAATGCCCATCAACGATAGACTTGATAAGGAAAATGTGGCACATATACACCATGGAATACTATGCAGCCATAAAAATGATGAGTCTGTGTCCTTTGTAGGGATATGGATGAATCTGGAAACCAACATTCTCAGCAAACTGACACAAGAACAGAAAATCAAACACTGCATATTCTCACTCAAAGAGGGGTGTTGAACAATGAGAACACATGGACACAGGGAGAGAAGCACACTGAGGTCCGTTGGGGAGGGCCAAGGGAGGGTTAGCTGGGGGGTGGGGAGGTCGGGGAGGGATAACACATGGAGAAATGCCAAATGTAGGTGATAGGGGGGATGGAGGCAGCAAACCACATTGCCTTGTGTGTACCTATGCAACAATCCTGCATGATCTGCACATGTACCCCAGATCCTAAAGTACAATTAAAAAAAAAGTTATAAATTTACAGAGGAAAACAGGCACCTTTCTTTAATATGAGAAACAACTTCTGGAATCTTCCAGTTTGGCATCCTCTAGTAGTACTAGTTACCTTTGAATGAGGAATATTTTGGCATACATAAAAATGCTCCCCAAATACTAAGCTATATCATTACCTTGTCTGTAGATATAAACAAATGTGAAATTGTTTGAGAAAATGAGAGTCTGGGAACCTTTGATGGGTAGAAGGGGAACAGATATTGTTGTAGTCAGCTTGTTGGACCTCTGAGGTTATGAAGGAACTAAAAGAGGGAGAAGGAAGAAGAGCGATTATTAAGAAATAATAACTTGTCAAGGTTTGTTGGGGCTTCCTTGAGTTAGCCCAATCACTATGCCTCTATGTATATCATTTTGTACCTGTGCAAATATACTAGTAGGGTGAATTCCCAGGAGTGGAGCTGCATGATCAAGGTATATGTGCATTCTTAGTTTCAATTTTGATAGTTATTGCTAAATTGCTAGCAATAAAGTTTGTATCAGTTTACACTTCTATGAGAAATGTAACCATAGCATTTATAGATTTTTAAAAATTCATTGTCTTTTGACATCCCATGTTATGGACAAGAATTATGATGTCAGTAAAATTCTCATTTCTTGGCAAGTAATGTTTTCGTTACTGCTCAGGAAGTTTTTATTGTTGTTCAGAAATTTTACCAGTTCTCATCTATGTTTATGTCCTTTGATTATTACCATTTGACATTTGCTGGATTTTACAACCTGAAGAGTCATCTCTCCTCAGCTCAGTAAACATTTTCTCTTTTATTTCTTTAATTATTCCCTCAAGTCCATTTTCTCTGTTCTCTCCCTCTGAAGCCCCAGTAAATATGGTACTAGAACCACTGAGTAGTCTGCATGCTTTTAGTTTTTGTCTCCTCCTCTTTTATTCTTCTACATTGTACTCTGGGAGACTCCCTTGATTTAATTTACTGTTTTTAATTATAACCTCAGCCCATCCATTGGGTTTTATAAAAGTGGCCATGGAATTTTACATTTTTAACAACTCTCTTGATTCTTATTCAGAGAAGCCTGTTGTTTGTAAATGGATAAACCTTGCCAAAAATGTATTTTAAAATTCCTTCTATTTTCTGTACTGACACTGTTCCTTGTGAAGTTAATTTTTCTGTTTGTTTGGGTTTGGTGGTCTTTCATTCTGTTGATTTTCCTCAAATATTTGAGTATTCTTGGTTGTCTGTCTAAATTTATAGTTGCTGGGCTAGATTGATCCCAGTTAGCTAGTTGAAGCATATTTCCTACATCCAAGGAAATAATTTCCATTTTGGGGGGACAATGGTTATATATTTTGATGACAGGGATCCTGAATCCAACACTTAACGTGGGGGAGGCAGAAGTTACATGGCTAGATTCCCTTGGGTGTGGGACATTCCCTTCTTCCATCATGGTGGCCTTACATGACCTGAGGTACTCTCCTACTTCACCCAGCCCAAAGGATACTCTGAGGGTACCAGTAGAACTCCCAAATTTCTGTGTAGAGTTGTTCTGAATGCCACAATCCACATGGCAAATGCCACAGCCATGATTCTGTGGTTAGAGGATCAGTCCAACTCTTGTCTAGTCCTTTAATCAGTCACCTGATTATCTACTCACCCTCTGTTCCTTTTCTCAGCTCCAGTGGCTTCTGATATTGGGATTATTTGAGGCTTCTGGGAAAATTCCCATTTTTCCCCTTTGTCTTGAGAGCTTTACTAATGCCTCAACAGTATTGTGTTGTCCTGTCACTTTGAGTTGCTTTATGTCTTTAAGGGTGTTCTCATTGTTCTGGTCTTCTGATGATACCCTTCTCAGCTTCTAGCACTAATACAGATTTATTTGCATTTTTGTATTTTCTTGAATTTTTAATAGTGTTTGAGGACAGAGGAGTGTGTGGTTGTGTGTTCTCTACTACTATTGAAATAATTGTTTTTAAAGTTTGTTGCTATCTTAAGACAAATCTAATATTTTTAAAGCCAGTCTGTCTCTCTTTGTAAATTTCTGAGGTTATTAAAATTCTTCTTTAGATTACCCCTGAATATAAATTGAAATCAGTAATTGTGAAATTGATAATTATACAGAAGAGTGGCAGTGTCAGAATTTTGCCAAGATCTTTTCCTTTCACTTTCCATAATCTAATTATCATCACTTAGATTTTCATTTCGTAGTTGAAATGCTAAAATTGGGGGAATAATGTCGGCTGTAGTTTCAAAGCATAATTTATGGGGAAAACCAACTTACTTGCTATTCATTACTTTTAATTTCTCTAAGAACTTGTTATTTATCACCTACCACAATTTATACTGGAATAAAACAAAACCATAGACTTTCTAATTCATATTGTCTTGTGATAATATATTGATCCAAGATTATTAAAAAGCCCTATACTGTTTTAAGGAATTGCCCCAGTTTTTTTTTGTAAAGAGGCAAAATTTTTTAAATCTATGAGAGATGCTAAAATTATGATTGATTCTTATGCTTTTAAAATCTCTCTTTTTTTTTCATTTTGAACTCGAAAAACATAATGACTTTTTTTCAGTGGAGGTGTAGGAACATTCATATTTATTTAACTGGAGAGGGAAAATCATGAAATTGAAATTTCAAAGCCATTTCTTCGTCAAAGGGGAATGGAATTTTAGAGCCAAAAGGCATCTAATAGCTTTGTGATAATGTGTGAAGAGCAGAGACTGAAGTCAGAAGCTCTAAGGTCGGGTTCTCAATTTCTACTTTCTAGCTGTGTGATCCAAATCAAATTACATAAATTCTTTAAACTACAGTTCTTCATCTGTGAAAGAAAGATAATCCCTGTGCTGTTAATTTTATTGCTTTATTGTAAGGATCAAATAAGACAGTACCCAAAAAGTATATTGGGAGTTGTGAGTTGCTGTTCAAATGTGCACAGATTATTTTTCTAAGAAGTGAAAAAGAAACTTATGTTTATTAGAGTATTTGCCTATTTTCATCAGTTAATCAAATGTAGAGCTAGATCTCCTAAATCAATCTGATAATCTTTCAATTGGAATGTAACTTTCAAAAACTGTTTATCTGCTTAATTGGATATGCAGAGAACTTACTGGAACTCTAAAGTTATGCCACTCTTCATAAGGACAAACTTCTGGATCTTAGTAATGTCTTTTCCTGGATGAGAGGAAACAATTGGTTTATTTTGACTTACCTTGTTTTCTCTATAGTGCTTGGATAAATACCTAAAGCTGGTTCTGTTTTTACTAGTCTTTCTATGATAAAATTCTCCCTGATTTATACTTTGAGTGGTATTTTCCTTAGTAAAATTGGCCTCTTATCATAACTTTGCCACATGCTGCTTCTATGAACTTTTATTAATTTGGAGTCAAGTATTCCATAACTGGCTTTTGTTTCTTATTTAATAAACTATATAGAATTCCCTACCCACATTTTTCTTTGCAAAATGACTGTGAAATTTTTTATTATTTAGTTTCCTTTTATAGCTACTTCTACAAAGTATGCTTCTGCAAACAGTTGGAGGATGACTTTCTGCTTTAGTCTAAGGTCATCTGGAACAAAGTGGTCCCAATTCTCTTCTAGAGTTCTCAAGATAATTAAAAGGAAGCTGAGTGCTTCATGTTTAATATAGTCATTTAAGTTTATTAAGCCAAAGATCCAGGATTGGAAATTGAATGTTCAGGTTGATGTTACAATTAATGGAAACTTACAATATTGCTCACTTAAGCAGATGTGGGAAAACAGTCAATAAGTTATTTCAAAGAGGGAAAAGTGAGGATTCATGTTCAGCCAGAGAGAAGAAAGGGACAAGAATATATGAAAACTTTACAGTCACTTCATGTAACATTTAGAAGGTATTAGAAAGTATAGAAGGTGTTAAGAATACATCAGAATTTGTGGAAAGAACAACCAATTTTCTTCTGAAACATACTTTCCCGTGGGTCTATTTTCATTCTTAAGGAGAACACTTGGCATGCAATCAATTTGGATAGCTACTTACTATCAGGAAGAAAAACTGAATTTTAAAAATAAATTTAACATTTTAGGTTAGTTTTACATTTATAGGAAGGTTGAAACCATGGCATGGAGGTATCCCACATCTACTTTCTCATATTGTTACTATCTTACATTGGTTTGGTACACTTTTCACAACTAATGAACCAGTGTTGATATATTAATATTACCTGAAACCCATACTGAATTCAGATTTAGTTAGGCTTTTGTTTTTGCTTTAAATCGAATGTCCTTTATCTGTTCCAGGTTTCTATCCAGGATACCACATTATATTTAGTCATCATGTCTCTAACCTGTGATGTGTCTCTGACTTCCCTTGATTTTCGTGACCTTGACAGTTTGAGGAGGACTTGTCAGGTATGTTGTAGAATGTTGCTCATTGGGATTTGTATGATGGGTAAGCTAGGGTTATAGGTTCTTGGAGAGAAGACCACAGAGGTGAAGTGCCATTTTCCTATCAAGAGTACATATAATCAAGCCCACTTATGGCACTTGATGTTTACTTTGATCGCCTGAGGTAGTGCTTGTCAGGTTTCTCAACTGTAAAGTGACTCTCCTCCCACCCCTCTCATAGTCTGTTCTTTGGAAGCAAGTTACTGTCTGAAGCCCACATTTGTGGGTTGGGAAGGAAAGATCTAGTTTTAACAGTAATATAAAAACCTTCTCATTACAAACATTCTCATCTTTAAATGATCAATATTATGGTTACATTTAGCAAGCTCATTTGACTTGTAAACCTAGAGGTGTGTTTTGCAGTTAACATCTTGGAAGGCAAATTGAATGGCTATATTTCCCCACACAGAATTGTCCTTTAGGGCAGTTTTCTTTTTGTCCTTAGGAGATGGCCAAAATTGCAGGCTCTGAAAACTGTCTACCACTACTACCACTTCTCTGACATATTTCAGGTCCTACCTGTACTTGAGTCAGGTTAGAAGAGTGACTTTCAGACTTGAGTGAGCATCCAGATCACCTGAAGGGCTTGTTAAAACACTGATTTAGGGCTCCACCCCAGTTTCTGACTCAGTAGGCCTAGGGTGATGGCTGAGAATTTTCATTTTTAACATAATCTCATGTAATGCTGATGCTGGGGACTGCACTTTGAGAACCACTGGGTTAAACCATAGAGAGTCGGAATACCTGAGCTACATTATTTGAATCCTCTACTGAGCTTTTCTGTGAAGCAATTGATGTAAGCTCTGTTCTTTGAGGAAGAGAGTGGTATAAATGTTGCCTTGGCCTCTAGTCAGCTGATAGTCTCACATGACTTTTGACTTTTTTTAATTGCTGTTTCTTTATTCTGTGACACTATGCCCTGTGCTCAAATTTATTCAATTTATTTTTGTATATGTACTGTACATAGGTAGCATATAATTCTTTTTGGAAATTAATAATATCAATACATTAAGCATGTATCTCTTTAATTTTTGCACCTACTATGAGAGTTATATCTACTATTCTTCCTATTTTAGAGAAAAGGAAATGGAGAAATGGATTAATTGTTTTCCTAAAGGTAATGCAACTATGAAATAGTAGACTAGGGGCTGACACCTATGATTCTTACTCCCAACTGGTGCCTCTCAGTTCTGAACTTATGAAGAAGAGGCCGTGTTGTGTAGTAGAATTAACCCAGGTGGCCATTTGCTGGATATATCACTGGAACATGGTATTTAACTTCTAGACTCAGCTTCCTCATTTCCCAAATGCTGGATATTAATACTTCCCTTATAGAGATGTAAGTATTGAAGAAAATCATGTATATAAATTACTTAGTGAAATGCCATGTTCATGGGAGTACTCAATAAGTATCTTTCTAAACCACTTTCTGACATATTGGTTTTTAAAATTATGTAATGAATAGTGCCTGAATCAATAAGAACATTCTATTTGAAAAGGAATAAATTAGGAGTGAAGAAAATATTGCTAACTTTACTCATATTGGTACTGAACTTTTCATCGATACTTAAAATTCTCTTTTGCTGAGTTCTTTGTTATTATATATAGTTTTTTTTTTTAAAAAATAATGTTTAAAAAGCTAATGTGGCAATTTAGAAACAATACATAACTTATATACAGGATGATCACTTTATCTTTGGATAAAATCATTTCAGTGCCTCAGGAACATAAATGGAGTTTGCGTTCCTGGGAAGCGTGGGTTGGAGAACTGTTATAGTATGCCCGACTATGAAGTCTTTGATCTGCTACCAATTTTTGAAGTTGTGTAGTCAAACTTCCAATTATCTGCCTTGTGGTTTTGTGTAAAATTTTGCCTATAGAATTCTTTGTCTTTACCTTTACCTTTTTTTTTTTTTAAAAAAGCCCCACATACTGAATAACAAAATATATTAAATTTTATTACCTAATAGGTATCTTCCTGTTTATTATCTCATCTAAGCTGCAAAACAATCCCTCTATTTTCTCTTATCGAGTTGTGTTTTTCCCTTCTTTTTCTGGTAATTACTTTGCTTATGTTCTAGCTTGACTTTCGTTTATGTTTCTAAAATCAGGTGAGTTTTGAGATGTACACATTTTGTTCTTACTGGTCCTTGATATCAGCCTGAGCATATGATCTGATGTAAGAAGAAATCAAGCAAAGGCTAGAATGGCAAGTACAGTAAATAATGTTCTAATGGGAATCTGGTCTGTCCAGCATAAGATAAATTCCCTTTAATGTAATGTTTCAGAGGCTAATATCTAAGGAATTGCATCTTACTACAATAATTCAAGTGACAAAAGAAAGCAGTCCAAGGTAAAATATCATTTTTAAAAGGTCTGTATTCCCAGATTGTCTTCATGTCTGCTCTGTTCTGTCAGTTTAAGCAATCCAGAATCAACTAATGATGTTCAGTGTTCTTGTGCCTGTTTGTAAATTGGATAGTTGCATTCATCATTCCTTATCATTCCTTCTTGATTGGGAGAACTGGCTCATTTCATTGCTAAAAATTCCCAGAGATTAAAATGCTGTCTGTTTTTTTGCTTAGGCTCTTATCTGAAAACATTTTCTTGAAGTTTTGATAGTTGCACAAAAACCAGTAGTATAGTAGAAAGAACATAAGCTTTGGAGGCAGATGACTAGCTTTGAATCCCTGAGCAAGTTACATGCATTCTCTAGGTCCACTTCCACACACATAAAACGTATATATACTAGTACCTCTTTGGCCAGATTGTGGTAAGGGTTCAATGAACAATATGCATGCAGAGCCTGTGATGGTGTTAGGGACATATTAAGAGTTCAGAAATATTAATTTGAATTCCTTGGTAGTAATATGTATTAAATGCCTTTGGTTCTAAATGAAAATACCTCAAAGAAGAATGCCTTGCAGAATTTTCAACCTGAAGGAAATGGGAGAATGGAAATAAGTGCTTCTTAGAAGAGTCAAAACATCTCGCCCCTTGCCATCATTCAGAAGTGACAAATGTCATTAAGTGATAAACTGATAGGTACATTTCCCTTCATAGAAATTATACTATCTAGAGGATTTCTAATAGCCTGAAGTCCAGTTGACACTCTCTGACTAATATTTAAAATAAATAATAGACAACAAAATTAATAGCTGGCATTTTAAGTGCTGCAGCTTGTCACCAAATACCATAGCTCCCTAAACCATTAGCTGCCACCTCATGTAATTGGTAGAAGAGTATTGTACTATACCCAATATTGCTAAAATGCTCTATAATACCCACAGACAATTCTGTGGCCTATTTTTGGTGCTCCATTTAACTTTTTGCCAAATTTGAGTTACTAGAATTTGAACTATTCAAATACTACCTCATGCTAGCTTTCAGATTGATCCTAATTGCATTAATTGATAGTAATTTCCCCATCCCCAGATTTTGGAGAGTAATTTAGTCTGGGTAAAATTTCTGAAGCCACTAAGGTGCCACTACCTGAAGACTTAGTGCACTACGGTGACATAAAGAATGCATGATAAACTTTGCATTTGAAAAGAGTTTTATTTATGCACCATATTCTTTGTGAGAACAATTTTCTGAAGTTGTTGGCAAATAATATTCCTATGGATAAGATGCAAGAAAACAGTAAAACATCTTTGTTTCCCTAGATATCCTATAGAATCTACTCACCTCTCTAGTTTCTCCAGAGTTTCCACTCACCTCTCACTAGATCGACAAATCTGGAGGGCTCCTATAGGTTAAATAGTCTATCAGGCATTATGTGTGTCTATGGGAAAGGTTATATAATAGGAAAGATGGTGTTCTTGCTCTTATATGACTTTGTGTTTTAATTTGGGATATAGCTTATATCCTTCAAATAACAGTACAGTAATAAAGAGTGATAGCAAAGTGAATATGTAATTATTCTTATAAGTGGTCAGTAGGTATATAAGTTGATATATCCTGTTTGTAGGTCAATTTTGCAATGTCAAAAAAGATTTTGCATATGTCAAAAATCTTTAAAAAGATCATGACTTTTGACCTAGCAATTTCATTGCTGTGAATTAGTTCTTTGGATATATATACACATATATGCAAAGATTTATGTGAAAGAATGCTCTTTGCAGAATTATTTACAATATAAACATAGAGACAACCTGAATATTTATAAATGGAGGACTGGTGAAACAAATCATGGTCCAGCCAGGGGATGGAATACTATGCACCTGTTAAAAATAACAAGATAGCACTATATTTACTGACATGAAAGATGTCTGAAATAAGTTGTTTTTTTTTTTTTTGATGGAGTCTTGCTCTATACCCAGGCTGGAGTGCAGTGGCATCATCTTGGCTCACTGCAACCTCCGCCTCCTAGGTTCAAGTGATTCTCCTGCCTCAGACTCCTGAGTAGCCAGGACTACAGGTGCGCTCCACCATGCCCAGCTAAGTTTTGTATATTTAGTAGAGACAGGGTTTCCCCATGTTGGCCAGGATGGTCTCGATCTCTTAACCCTGTGATCTGCCCACCTCGGCCTCCCAAATTCCTGGGATTACAGGCCTGAGCCACTGTACCTGGCCTGAAATAAGTTTTTAAGGAAAAAGAACAAATTGAATAAAAAATATATATAATTTTTATATATGTGCATATATATGTATATTATCAATATACACACATATATTTATGGAAGGATAAGCTCTAAATTTTCAGTGCCATATTTTAGCAATATTATCTCAATAAAGTGGGACTAGAGAGGAGGAGGGGGCTGGGACTTGTAATCCTTAGTTAGACCCTTTACTGTTATGTTGTCTATATAATTATATTACTTTATTCTAAAAAATCAAAACAAGTGAATATATTTTTCAACTTTATTGAAGTACAATTGATGAATATGTTCTAAGAGTAGAAAGTAATGAAATGATGAGAAGCAGATGTCATTGACAGAGAAATGCTATTATTATTAATGATGATAAGAACTGAAATGTCCAAAGTGCTTGCTATACCAAACACTGAACACTTGACATACGTTATCTCATTTAGTTTCTCATATCTGCTACGTACTAATTTAGCAATAAGGAACCAAGGAATTGCAAGCTAAATAAGTGGCAGAACCTGAGCCCTGGTTAAAGTCTATGCTGTTAAATATGCTTTCGTTTCTACAGCATTCTCTATGCTCCCAATTGTTTAGACAACTGAGGCTCCCAGACCATGATAGCTATAATCATGCAATGGGGCAGGGAAAGTAGAAGGAAGGGGTATTCTACCTTCAGTATTGTTTTGGAGCAGAAAGGAAAGTTTAATTCTATAGTATTTTCCATTTCAAACTGTCAATTTTTAAATAAGGGGTTTTCATGCCAGAACATTGATATTTTCAGCAATTCGTAGTGATTTCTCAACATTCATAGGATTGATCGCTTTGCTACATGTACATCCTCATAATAGACCAAGAAGGAAGAAGGCAGCTTGGGGAGTTTGTGTAACACTGGGGTGGAGAGTGAACTACAAACTAATCATGAATAGGTGTGCATTCACCCCTATCTAAGCACTGTAGTATGACCATTCGAGTTTCACGTAGATAGACAAGTTCAAGTGGGAAGGTAGTTCTTTTGCTGTATTCTTGATATTACATTGTGGACTGTATTCTTGGATATTATGTTGGAAAGATAGCATCCTCAGCTTCCAGACACTTTTCATTGCAGAGTGCCCTCTGCTGAAGAAGCAGGGAGGTTCACCAAGAATTTTGCAAGTGAATAGCACTGTACATCTCTCCTTGTCTCTATGTTCTGTTATTTCCATCTGTATTAAAGAGCAATTAAACTCATTACCTTTTAATAGCACAAACCTTTATTTGGCATTAAAGTATGCCACACATGACACTTGCCCCAAATACAGAACACCAAAACAAACAAAACCAAACGTAACAACTATGAAATCACCTTGCCTCTTGTATACATTTATACTGATGCTTGTGAAGAATTAAAAGCCCATCAAAATCTCTGCTTTCTACAGTGCTTCATGAGGTGTACAAATGCTTGTGGTTTCTTTCTTACATGCTTTTCTGAATTATTTGCAAACCCCTTGATTATCCTGGTTTCTCATTCTGGCTCTGAAACCTACTTTGCAAGTACTTACAAATAAACCTACTTTATACATTTGCAAAATGTTGTGGTTTAGTTTAGTCTGTTTCCAGTTTCTTGTACAAAACCGTTGCAAATTTTTCCTTTAGTCTTTTGCATAAGCTTTGTGAATTATGCACGTAGATCGTGACTGTAACTTTTCTTGAAACCAAGACATATTTTAATCCAAATTTATAAAAATGCTTATAAGCTTTATTATTATTAGAAAGTAAATAGAAATAGGGACACTTTCTTTAGCTCTTGAACCCAGCTTAATGAGATACAGTGGAAACATCTGAAGTAGATTTTTATTAATATTATTGCATTTCTTTTGGTGAACAACTTTTATAAAGCTGGTTAGTGCTACATAGCAAAAACAAAAACAAAAACAAAATACACACATATAATGTTTTAATTGATTTACAAATAAAGAACTCTAATGCCATGAATTATACCTTTTTTTACTTTATATTTTCATTAGTTCGTCTTGTAAAATTAAAACACTATCAAATACTATCTCTTTAAATCTCACAGTATGCCATGTATTCCAAGTAAAAATTGGAACCGCTTATCTGTTTTGGCTTGTTTGATGATAGGGAATTTTAATTTTAGAATGTCCTGGAGCATTTGGGAAGTGGGATTGCATAATTATATAATCATTCTTTGAGATTCTTTTCTTGGGTTGCTGGTTAATTGCATTAACTACTCAATATCCATTACTTTGCCAGTAAATTAAAGACTAGAAAGGGAGTGAAATATCATCATGGCTATTTTGCGTCTTTGTATCTTTGAATTTATTGAACATTTATAGCTATTAAAATATGGGCAAAATGCTTTAGGTTAATTTATGCTTCCTTTCATTTTTGGTTTTTGTTTTTAGTTACATTTATGTCTTAATGTTGGCAATATGCTGCTTGGTATGATTTTGAAACAATTTACTTTCGAAAACATTTTTGTGTTTTCTCTCCTCACTTCATGAATATATTTGCTCTAGTTTACAAATTTGCAAAAAGAGTATTGTTTGGGGAAAAATGTCAAAATACCTTCAAATATCTTCCATTATAGTCTTTGTTGCTTAGTTGTACTTTTGTCTTCATTTCTGTTTTATTAAGAGGTTTTCTTTTACTTTAAGAATTTGAAATCTGTCAAAACAGTGCATTAAATGATTCTGAATCACCATGATCCAGTGTTTTCTTTCCTTCTTCCAGAGATGGGCAGCATAAAATGTGTGATTGTTGTGTAATTTTGACATATTTGTAACTTTCTTTGTACATCCTGAACACGAGCAATCTCCAGCTTCTCTGCTGAATTTAGGGTTTGGGAGTGAAGAATTTGTTAGTAAGGATGGGCAATAGTTTTCTGGAAAGTTTGGTACTTGTGATGTATGTTTGAAAGCATGTCATTTGATTTTCCTATATATTTTTAGCTATGTATATTTAGAATGTTACATTCTTCTTTCCTTGCTGTGCACATTGAAAATCTCCTTTTTCCCTGTTGGTTTACAATTTTAATGACAGAAAAAGAGCAAATGAGAAATCTGTTTATACAACCTAAACTGATTTTTAGTTCAAGTTGCAAACTTATTTTAAAGATATATAAATCATAACCAAGTTACTCCACCTGAGACTCTATGCATTGTGCCACTCTGGTTTTGGAAAAATATCTTGAAGTATCTTTTGGATTTTGGCAAATATTACTGGGCCAGAAACTGGGCCACCCAACTTTAACCTTCTCTGTTAGAGGAGTGTTACCCTAAATGAGCTTTCATTACTGACATCCATTGTGGCTAATTCCTTTCCCCTGAATTGTACTTATGCAGCAGATAATATTGAATATATGTACATATTTTTGTGATCAATGTCAGGTTTAAGTGTGAATTAGTACAGTAGAGAAGTGCGTAATGGAAACATAGCTGTAAAGTGTTAGAGTTGAGTGTTAGATTAATTAATTGCCATCTATCTTTATTTTGTTAATCCACTTCAGTGGACACAACACAAGTATTGTAATTTCCTTTTTAAAACTGTGTTTGTGTATGTGTGTGTATGTGTTCTACCACATGAAATTCCAACATGTAGAACACCTTTCCCTGTCTCCAGGTAAAACAAAACACAATAAAAAATAAATGTTTTTTTTTTTTTTTCACATTTCTATTGGCATTCCTAATCTTTTCCCAGTATTGATTTTATCCACAGTTTTCTATAGCTAGTGAGAGGGTAAGTCATTGGGTTGCAAAGATTACAGAGATTTTACTCTAGAACTCTAAAACAGAAATGCATTAATAATTTTTGTATCGCTGTTTTTCTCATTTGAGCTCTCCGTATTTAATTACATAATGTTAATACTGTGAGTGGAAAGTTTCTGTAAATAATTTTAGCTCTTTGGGAGAGAAAATTTCTGAAGAAATGTAGTGAATACATGAAATAATGGTCTTCAGAACACATTATTATTGGATGTATACTTTCCAAAATATATGAAGAATTCAACTTAACAGCAAAATAAACTCTTAAGTTGAAACTCTGTCTAAAAATGGACAAAGGAACCGAACAGACATTTTCCCAAAGAAGACTTACAAATGGCCAACAGGCATATGAAAAGATGCTTAATGTCATTATCAGGGAAATGCAAATGAAAATCACAATGAGATATCACCTCATACGTGTTAGGAGAGCTTTTATCAAAAAGTCAAGAGACAACAAGTGTTAGCAAGGATGTGGAGAGAAACAAACCCTTGTTGATGGGAAAGTAAATTGAGTCACCATTATGGGAAACTATGGAGGTTCCTCAAAAACTAAAAATAGAACTACCATATGATCTAGCAATCCCACTTCTGGGTACATAGCCAAAAGAAATGTAATCAGTGTGTTGAAGAGATACCTGCATTCTCATGTTTATTGCAAAACCATTCACAATAGCCAAGATGTGGAATCCACCTAAATGCCCATTGACAGATTTGGATAAAGAAAATGTGATATATACATACACGCAATGGAATACTATTCAGCTTTAAAATAGAAGGAAATCCTATCATTTGCAACAGTACACATGAACCTTGAGGACATTTTGTTAAGTGAAATAAGCCAGACACAGAAAGACAAATACTGCATGATCTCACTTATATGTGGAATCTAAAAAAAGTCAAACTCATATTAACAGAGTAGTATCGTGGTTCTCAGAGGCTGTGGGGTGGGGGAAAAGGGGAGCTTTTGGTAAAATCATACAAACCTTCAGCTATTAGATGAATAAGTACTGGAGACCTAATGAACACTATGGTGACTCTAGTTAATGTATACTTGAAATATGCTAAGAGAATAGATCTTAAGTGTCCTCACTACACACACACACACAAATGGTAACTTTGGAGGTGATGGATGTGCCAATTAACTTGATTGTGGTAATCATTTCACAATGTATACATATATTAAAACATCACATTGTATGCCCTAAATATAGGCAACTTTTATTTGTTCATCATACTCAGTAAAGCTGAAAAAAACCCCACATCCTTATGTGGAATAAATTGATCAGTACTATATCATTAGCAAAAGTGGTAAGAGTTATATGTTATTTTCCAAAGGTAAGAAGCCATTTTTAAAAATATAGGACAAAATAATTATTTCTAAAAGAATTTATATATTCACCATAATTTATGATGAAATGAGGTTTTATTGATTTTGGAAAAGGAGAATGATAAGTGGGCATTTACTCATTTAGATGTTATAATACATTTTAATGTTACAATAATAAGGTAGAATAGGAAATAGCATCTAAAAAAATAAGAAATAGATTTATCATTTATCTAAGAGCTTAATATTCATCATAAAGTTTAACTAAGAACTCTAAATACAAAATAAAACTAGTCTTTTTATAACAGTCAATAAAGCTATTTAATTATTTTTGCTAGAATCCTCTCATATATTTGATCAATTTTTGCATTTTGTGTTGATGTTTGATCATTTTCTAACTGTTATAATCTTATATATTTAAGTATTTGTTTTATTCTAAAGGTGACACATTCAGGTGATTTTGTGCATGTGTATGTATGTGTGTGTGTGTGCTGGGAGATTTGTATAAGAAATAGTACCAAAAACAAAGTCCTCTTTTACCTCGGCTTTTAATATCCACAAATATCAAACCAACACTGTTGGAAAAATATTATGTTATATGTGATTCCTACATGAGTCAAAACCATAGCTACTGGGGTTCAAGTCCATTGCCACTTAATATGCTCTTAATTCTCGCTGTTTGCCATACTTTAACATCCTAGGACCACCTGTTTTTAATCATATTAATGTCATTTAGTTGGGTGGATGGCTAGATTAAGTTTTAAAGATCCTGGTTGACAGTGTTCCTGTTTGACCAAGATAGCTTTCCTGTTTTCTCCTTTGCAAGTCTGACCCTGCAATACTTGCCTCTTGACCCACATGGATATTGTTAAAAGTACTTTGTGTCTGGAAAGAAACTTGAATTCTTAAAGGATGCCATTTAAATACCAAATTTTACATTATCGATTGCTTGCTAGATTGTACTTTGTGTGTATCCTGTCCAACCTAATTTTCTCACTAAAAACTTTGCCATCTTGCCTGCTGAGACTTCCTTTTCACTACTTTGTGTTGGCTTCTCTCCTCTCTCTGCCCATGCTGTGATAAAATCAGTATGGTTAGAGCTAAAGTCAAACCTTTTAAAAACCTAATTAAGTTTTTTTTCCTATCTATGATAAAATATCACTGACCAGAAATCTAAAGAGCATCAGGGGAAGAAAACCATAAATAATGCTCCAGAATATAAGGACACACATCAGTAAAGAGAAAAACAACTCCTTGAATCATGCCACCATGCTGGGGCACTTTCATGAGGCTTATGTATAAAGTGGTACTTTCATAGCCACTGGTCAGGACTGTAATTGGAATAGCTGTTACTGCTAGTATTGCTGTTATTGCTGGCATCTCAAAAATCCGAATCACTTTTTATCTCTTTACCGTAAACAGATGCTACAGCAAAATTGATTTATTCATAAATTCTACAGATTGAGAAAGACCTCAAGCTGAAAGCAGATCATCTTTAGCTTCATAGGCTATAAGTCCTGAGCATTTCAGAAAAAATAGCTTTTCTAGAAGTTTAGATGATTTTGGTGAATTTTGAAGCCCTTGAACTATTGTTGGGGCTATAATTTTTCAGGAGGCTGAAAAATCACCAAGAAAATGACTAAGAAAACTTTTATTGCATTGCCACATAGTTGTTAAAGTTCAAGTGGTAAACAAATGAAGTATAGAAATGTCATTCTGGTTTCTAAATATACTGTAATTTCTTTGAGATTCCTCTTATCAGGGAACTTCCGCCCTTAGGATTCTTTGACATCTAATTTGTTGAACTGTTTATAAAACACAGAAATGTGAAGATGCATGAGATGTTGTTTACAAAATATTCATGGCCCAAACTAGAAAAAAAATCCACATTGAATGCCTAACTGTTGAATATAGTCTGACTGTGATATCTTCTTAGGAGGAATCCTAGATGTTTCTATTTCTTGGAAAAATTTGACATGAGACTACTACTACTGTCTTTGTGTGGTAGATTCGATTATTGTTCAGAATGCTTTTCCTGTTCATCTCCATGGGAAGATTGTATACTACCCTATCCTATTGATGCTGGGCTTGCTTTGGCTAGTGGGATGCTAGTGAAAGTGATGTGAGCAGAGGCCTGAAATATGCTAGTGTAGTTGGGCTTGTTCTCTTGTGTCTGTGCCTCTGCCATGAAATATACTTTTTGATCTAGATAGCTCTCTGGCCCAAGGAGGACTATGCTCAGGCAAAACAGACTTGAATCCAAACAGCAGCTGATATGGTTTGGCTGTGTCCCCACCCAAACCTCATCTTGAATTGTACTTTCTATAATCCATCTCCATGTGTCATGGGAGGGACCTGGTGAGAGGCAATTGAATCATGGGGACAGTTACCTCCATGCTGTTCTTGTGATAGCGAGTGAGTTCTCATGAGATCTGATGGTTTTATAAGGGGATTTTCCCCCACTTTGCTCTGCACTTCTCCTGCATGCTGTTATGTGAAGAAGGATGGGTTTACTTCCCCTTTCTCCATGATTGTGAGTTTCCTGAGGCCTCCCAAGCCCTGCAGAACTGTGAGTCAATGAAACCTCTTTCCTTTATAAAGTATGCAGTCTAGGACATGTCTTTATTTGCAGTGTGAGAATGGACTAATACAGTAAATTGGTACCAGGTAGTGGGATGCTGCTCTAAAGATACCCAAAAATGTGGAAGTGACTTTGGAACTGGGTAACAGGCAGAGGTTGGAAAAGTTTGGAGGGCACAGAAGAAGACAGAAGGATTTGAGAAAGTTTGGAACTTCCTAGACACTTGTTGAATGGCTTTGACCAAAATGCTGATAGTGATATGTACAATGAAGTCCAGGCTGAGGTGGTCTTAGATGGAGATGAGGAACCTGTTGGGAACTAGAATAAAGGTCACTCTTGCTATGCAAAGAGACTGGAGGCATTTTGCCCCTTCTCTAGAGATCTGTGGGACATTAAACTTGACAGAGATGATTTAGCATACCTGGTGGAAGAAATTTCTAAGCAGCAAAGTGTTCAAGAGGAATAAAAGCATTAAAGTTTGGAAAATTTGCAGCCTGATGGTGCAATAAAAAAGAAAATCCCATTTTCTAGGGAGAAATTCAAGCCAGCTACAGAAATTTGCATAAGTAACAAGGAGCCAAATGTTAGTCACCAAGACAATGGGGAAAATGTCTCCAGGGCATGTCAGAGACCTTCACAGCAGCCCCTCCCATCACAGGCCTGGAGGCTTAGGAGGAAAAAATGATTTCCTGGGCCGGTCCTTGGACCTCTGTGCTCTATGCAGCCTTGGGACAAGGTGGCCTGTTTCCCAGCTGCTTCAGCTCCAGCTGTGGCTAAAAGGGACCAACATATGGCCCAGGCCATTGCTTCAGAGGGTGCAAGCCCCAAACCTTGGTGGCTTACATGTGGTGTTAGGCCTGAAGGTACACAGAAGTCAACAATTGAGGTTTGGGAACCTCTGCCTAGATTTCAGAGAATGTATGGAAATGCCTGGATGTCCAGGCAGGAGTTTGCTATAGGGCTAAAGCCCTCATGGAGAACCTCTGCTAGGGCAGTGCAGAAGGGAAATGTGGTAATTAGAGCCCCCACACAGAGTCCCCACTGGAGCTCTGTCTAGTGGAGCTGTGAGAAGAGGGCCATATGTCTCCAGGACCCCAGAATTGTAGATCCACTGACAGGTTGCACCGTGCACCTGGAAAAGCCACAGACACTCAATGCCAGCATGTGAAGGCAGATAGTGGGGAGGGACTGTACCCTGCAAAGCCACAGAGGCAGAGGTGCCCAAGGTTGTGGAAGCCCAACTTTTGCATCAGCATGACCTAGATGTGAGACTTGGAGTCAAAAGAGATCGTTTTGGAGCTTTAAGGTTTAATGACTGCCCTGTTCGTTTTCAGACTTGCATGGGGCCTGCAGCCCCTTTGTTTTGGCCAATTTCTCTTTGGAAAGGGTGTATTTACCCAATGCCTGTACCTCCATTGTATCTAGGAAGTAACTAACTTGCTTTTGATTTTACAGGCTCATAGGTGGAAGGGACTTGCTTTGTCTCACATGAGACTTTGGACTTGGACTTTTAATGGTGGAATGAGTTAAGACTTTGGGGGACTATTGTGAAGGCATAATTGTGTTTTGAAATGTGAGGACATGTGATTTAGAAGGGGCTAGGGGCAGAATGATTAGGTTTGGCTGTGTCCCCACCCAAATATCACCTTGAATTGTAGCTCCATAATCCCCTTATGTTGTGGGAAGGAGCTGGTGAGAGGTAATAGAATCATGGGGGAAGTTACCTCCATGCTGTTCTCATGATAGTTAGTGACTTCTTACGAGATCTGATGGTTTTGTAAGGGGCTTTCCCCCAAGTTTGCTCCACACTTCTCCTTGCTGCTGCCATGTGAGAAGGATGTTTTGGCTTCCCTTTCCACCATGATTGAAAGTTTCCTGAGGCCTCCCAATCCCTGCAGAACTGTGAGTCGATTAATCCTCTTTCCTTTATAAGTTACCCAGTCTTGGGTATGTCTTAATTAGCAGCATGAGAATGGACTCATACAACAGCTTAGAATTAAGCCTCACCTCATCTAGATCAGAGTTTCAGCTGACCTAGAGAGATGCATGGGCAATAAATAAATGCCTATTGTTATATTCAGTGAGTTATGGAGTGATTTGTTATACAAGATGTGCTGACTGATAACACTTGGCATTAGCAGCTTTACCATTTACAATTTCAACTCTTCTTATGCATGTCCATGAAATTGAGAAACTTGAATTTTGCTACAGCATGTGATTGAATTTTGATCACTTATCTAGCAAGGGGGGCCATCACTTCTTTCTCAGGGAAATTCTGTTTCCTATTTATTGCATTTATATTTTATTGGAGAGGATGGTGTTCTTAGGTGGTATTTGAGAATTAAGGGTTGGGCACTTATATTTTGTGAATATTCAAGGTTTACCATACACTTAACTTTAGGGTAGAAAATCTGTTATTTACCTTATATAGCTGTATACATTTCTTCACTAATATAAATGATGAGGTATGCATATATAAAAACAGAGGGAGGATGTTGAGAGCTTCAAACACTGGGTCATAAAGTAGAGTAAACTGAAGTTCTTGAAGTAGACAGATCTGAAGTCTTGAAGAATAAGACCAGAGCATCTTTGAGATATTGTTTTCAGTTAATTTCCCCTCAAAAGCTGTTTATTATCTTGTTTCTCTTTAAGAATACACACCAAGAGCCGCCGAGCCGAGGCACCGGCAAAAAAGCCGCGCCAGACGATCATTCTGGCGCTATGGCTATACCCTCTTCATGAGGTGAGAAGTCCATGGAGCTAATAGGATATGCCCACCTAGAGTTTGAACTTCTTATTGTAAACCATGCTCCAGGTACTTGTGACTTAGGAATTTTCCTGTCAGATAACCTCAGCCCACTTTCAGGACCTGCACAGTTTTCTTCCCAAGATCTGTCTTACTCAGCGAAGACTATGACACTGTTGTTTGCACACTTAGATGTGAGATATGACCAAGAGACATCTGCTTGGAGAATGTAGATGGAGCTTAGAAATACAAGTTGGGGTGTCCATAGGTTTGTTAGGGAGGCTCCTCATAGTGCTAGAGGGAAGGGAAGGTTCTGGGTAGAAGAAAAATGTATGGTGTAGGTGGTAGGTAAAGGCCTCCATTTGTTTTCTTGCTCTCGGCTCTGCAAATGTTAGTATTGGGCTTGCATGAGAACTTTACTTTTAATTGTGAATCGGGTTAAAAGTTTATCTCCTGAAAGGGAATAAGAATAGTGTAGAGGTTTCGAGGAACATGGTAAAAGTTCAGAAACGCTTCTGTAAAAACGAAAGCAAGACACTTACAAATGGTTCAAATAATAAATCGTACATGTGTATTTTACCAGAATCATATTAAAAAAAAATAAAAGCAAGAACAAATTAGAGCTTTATAAGAAGTTTGCTGAGAGCCAGTTGGAGACCACCTGCAGCTGGAGACCATGACTCTATCATGAAACCTATCTGTGCAGTTGTCCTTTTTCTCTTTCTCTCAGCAGGCTGGATATTAAGAGGAGAGAAGGTGGCTGCTAGTACCTATTAGATGCTGAGCGATGTCAGAGTCAATGCCATGGATGGATAACAGATTGAATAAGTTGAAAGTGCTTGCAAGAAAGTGCTTCAGATAATTCTTCATGGAGTTTAAGTTTGATAGGGAAATATGTGGAGCTGAAAGGATATGATGACCTGGTGACCTGGGGAAAAAAGGAAGAATGAAAGATATATTGTTGGTCAAGTTAAACAGGAAGTGTAGTGGAAGAATAGATGGTGTTTCAGCCAGTGGGAACTTGGAGTTTGGTATATTTCAAGTGGAAAATTTCCTGGAGAAATGAAGGTTCAGGATATGGTCTTAGGTGATAGTAGCTAAAGTAGAATGGGGTTGAAAAAATGTGGATCTTTGTGGATGCAAATGGCATGAAACATCCTCAAGGATGTTGAAGTTACCCAGCATGAGAGCAGGACTCAGAGTTGAAGGAAAGATAAAAACTCTCACTGAGTGTGAGGGAGCTACTTGAGACCTAGACATGACTGCAAGAGTAAGTGAAGCCTGATGACATAATCTTGAAAGCAGAAAAGTTCTTAAGGAGGATGATCAGAGCAATGGTTCTGAACAGCAGTTGGAAGCAAGGACAATCTGCTGGATGTACAAATATTAGTTTAATATGACTCTTGTCCTGAAATAGCTTTCAGGAAAATAGGGAGGCAGATGGATAACATATTGTGGTGAGGGAATTCATGATAGAATTATACATTGAACGTTATAATGGTATAAAGGAAAAGTATTCCTTCAATATAGTGCTTTAAAGGGCTACCTGAAATATGTTACAGGAATATGGTAAAATGAACTACTTCCACTCAAGACACTTCAAGATAAGTGATGATATCTTGGGAGAACCAGATTTTAGCTGATTAAAAAAATAGTAATGAAAATTAGAAGCTAATTTTGTAAGAGGGTGGGAAAAAATTTTAAAGGTTTTGAATCAGAGCAACGGCATGCTGGTAAATATTTAAAAAAAATGGATCTTAATTTTCAAAATGCCCCAGTTTGTAGTGTCTGCTGATTTCTGTGATATAAGTACTCCAATTATGGCTGATTTCAAGCCACCCACATAACATTACTGAATGTGGAAATGGGAGAAGGTGTGCACAGTTCGTTCTAGCAAGCCCATAGGAGCCAGCTCCAGCACTCCACTGAATCAAAGCTCCAGCCACAAAAGTTTTGGAGAAAGATTTTCAGTAGAAGAAAGAGTTGGTTGGGGGTGGGAAGGTGGTGGGGTGGGGGTGGTTGAACCTAAATAAACTTAGGTGATTCAAAGGACTTCCTTTTGGGGGCAGTCATCACGAGTATAAGGGATTAAGAGGCTTGGTTGGATCAAGTGTCTTTGATGAACCAGGAAGGCTCAGTCTAAAACCTGAGTTTTCTCTTAGGACTGCTGATAGAATAGTGGTAAAATTTTATTTTGGGGTCCCTCAAGAAGGTTTTGCCTAGCGTAGGGAGGATATTACATTTCAATAGCATCAACAACGTGGAGGCTTCCAAGGAAATAAACCTGAGTTTTTTGAACATAAGCAGGCAATCTTGTATTGTTGTGCACAAATGCTGCAGGCTGTGGGTACTGTTGAGGGCTAAAATGGAACCCAGAGCCTCGGCCTTGCTCCAGTAGAGCAGTATCTACCCACCAGAACACCTTTTCCTAATTCACAAAAAGGTATCAAATGTGGGAGCTGCAACCCTGAGCTGCTTCTCCCTAAGAATATTTGCATTTTTGAGAAAGCATATGGAGAGAATGACAAGAAATGATTTAATATTGATAGAATTTCAGACATTGAGGCAGGTTGTGAATAAGATGTTTCTTAGAGTGTCTTATCATAGCCTGTTAAATAACTTAAAATATTTATTCAGATGGTTGCCCTCCTGTCTTCTTTTGGCTCAGTAAAAGTAACCAACTCCAAACACACATTGAGTCTTCTTTTTTGTTTACTCCTACAACTGACTAATTATTAATTTTTGCAAATATAGAACAGAATATATCACAAAGATTTCCCTAAATTCTTGTAAGGTAGAAATCTAACAATCTGAGTGATGTAATCACTAGATCTGAGATCCATTCTTTGCAATACGAATTTTGTGGAATTCTGTTTGTTAACATTTTAGAATTGGATGGTATTTGCTTGTAGTAACTCTGCTGACATCTCTCTGACTGATCTTTGCTGGGAGAGTTTAATCAATGTTGCCTTGCTACATGCTTGACCCTTAGGAGGTGCGAAATTAAATTTGATGTTTTCTTGGCTGGATTATTGAGTGTTGTTCTTCTACTTTCTTTGAAATGTTTTTTTTCTGTAGCAATAAAGTGAAAGTCAGTTATCACCCTTGTGGCATCTGCACTCCAGGACTTTAAAAGTGTGTAATAATAATTATATTTTTAAAAGTATACCTTAATCTTTAAATAAAAGACTTACTTTGTTCACTAAATCTGGTTTTAAGTTAAGTTTCAAGTAAGCTGTCTGTCTCCTCACCAAACATACAGAAGTGCTTGGTTTTTGCAAACAACAAGTCTATTCATGCATGCAGTCCAGGTGAATTAAAGGGTAAGCTAGTCTTTAAGGTGGAAAAGTTAAGGTGTTGGTGTACTTTATGTTGGAATTGGAAGACAACAAATTTTTTTTTAGTCAAGGTCTTACTCTGTCACTAAGGCTGGAGTGCAGGGGCACGATCATAGCTCACTGCAATCTTGAACTTCTAGGCTCAAGCAATCCTCCTGCCTCAGCCTCCCAAGTAGCGAGATCTGTAGGTATATGCCACCACACTTGGCTAATCTTGTACGTTTTTTAGAGAGAGAGTCCTGCTATATTGCCCAGGCTGATCTCAAACTTCTGGCCTTGAGAGATCCTCCCACCTTGACCTCTCAAAGCACTAGGATTATAGGTATAAGCCATCATGCCTGGCCTGAAGACAATAAATTGCCTTGTTATGATGATGTTAATAGTTTGGCTTCTAAGAGCTGGTAAACACAATTTCAGCTCATGCAAGTAGAAGAAATATTAGTATTAAATATTTAATATCTAAAATTGGACATTATGAATACCAGTATAAACCAGAGGATTTGAAGGTAAATTTGGCAGTATTAATTATAATAGTGATTATATAAATATACTCAGCATTTACAATGAAAAAAATCCGTTATGATGGAAATATCCAAAGTAGGTAGTCACTGTTAAATATTGACATAGTACTGCCAATGGTGGTTGTAGTTTTAAAAGTAGTGTGAATAGCATGATATGAAATTATAAAAACAATTAACTCAAAATAGTTGCAGATATAAATCATTGTAATACCTTTAATTAACAGTGCCAAGACTGTGATGGTAAGTTTTCTGTTGGAGGGTTTTAGACTGTGGGACATTGGTAGGTTGCAAAGAGAGTTGGAAGGCATAATGAAAACGTGTGTCCTTGAAACTCAGTTACTTGTGTATTATTGGTTGAAGAATGTGTCTCTCCTACCAGGGACAGTGATACATTTTTTATCAATTAGAGAGCTTCTAGGAAATTACATACAGAAAAAGAAGGAAACACCTGCAAACCAGCAAATTCACCAAATCAACCCTTGTGATATGGAATGTCTTCTATGGCAGCCAAAACCACTCCAAAATCCAGCTGGCTGCTTTAAGGACAAAGTCACATTAGTTATGTGAACTAGAATTTATATGATTTTGTGCTATATAAACTTTGTGTATAAATGAAAGACTTGTTCAACTACTCATATACTTGCAAATTCTCATTTCTCCGGGCTTTGCAGGGTTGCAAGTATAATATGGATTATCTTCCCTTGAAAGTCTGATTTTCTAACGAGCCTCTTTTTATGTATCTCTTACTTGATGGCATTAGGCTTATTTAGGAAACAGAAATATCTAAACTAAGGGAAAACACCTTTCTTCATGTTCATTCTAAACCTGATCCCTACCCAAACAAAAACCTGGTCAATTCTAAGAAGCTTTGAGAAATAAAAATGTTGTTCAGTCTTTCTTAAAGGAAATGGAAAATCAAGCTGTACTTGTATATTTGTTATATGGCTTGTGAATTTAAAGAAAAAAAAGTATATGAAGCTTTTTACTACACAAATACTCTTCCAGGACCACCTTCATTCTTGAACTCCACTATTGTTTAGAGAGGGTGATGTGACCCCAAGAAACATTGGCTGGGGGTAAAATATGGATTTTATGTGTATAATAAAACTTGTATTGTGTAGATTGATGGATGTTTTTCATCTCTAAGAAAGGCAATTTCCTTTTGGATTGGAAAAGTGGCCTTCAGTGGGCACTAAATAATTGAATGGAATAAAATGCCATCAGCTAACTGTTGATCATTTATTAACCTATTGACAGGGAGGGTATTTTCAACTCAGTCTTCTTTTCATGCCTAACTGAAAATGGGTAAATATACTAACTCCTAGGAAAATACGGCAAAGTAGGCATTTTTATTTCTATTTTAGTATTTCTAGATATATGCAGTGTGGTCTTTTTTTTCCTTCTCCTAACCACATCTGTCCTAACAGCATTACATTTTAAAGTATAATGTCCCCTTTCAATCACTGTGACTGCTAACTTTATCATCTGTGAAAGCTTCCCCAGAGGTTGGTCTCTTTAGAAGCAGAGATTTTTCTTAACTGGTCTATCAAGATTTTTTTTTTTTTTTTTTGATCAGGGGATTTGTCTAAAAACAGGTTTTTTACATGTTTCTTTTTTTTTTTTATTTATACACTTTCTAAGCAGTGTGGATTTTACCTCACCACATTTCTTCTTTACCCTTGGGTATTCTTAGAGGTCAGCCAGTGAAAGTACAGTCCCTAGGAGGGTTCCAAAGCCTCAAAGTTAATGTAAGGCACTTTTGCTATTTACATTATAAAATGATGTGATTAAATTCAGTTCTAGAGAAAAATGCTTCCCTGATTGTGTTGCAATTCTGCCATTACTTTGCAGAAAAAGAGCACAGCTGGGGTGAGTTTGGATGCCTTAAGGCCCTGGTTTTTTGATAGAGTAGAAGAAATCTGTGTAGCAGGATTTGTTGATAAATTTACTCTTCTCCATTTATAAGTAGTACAATGGACAGGTGGTTTTATCAAGTAGAGCAGCATGGAGAAAAAATGACTCAATGGCATGTTGTAGAATGAGTGGGATAATCACAAGTCAAGGCAAGTGTATTGATATTACCATGGTACCCATTTGGAAATACTTAATGCTTGCAATGTTCACTGTGGACAATGGATAAGTAAGATTTAAGAGCTATCACTTCCATCCTGGCAGGCTTGGGAGCACTCTCAACAGCTACAATAGAGCAATAAAATGAAATTTTAAAATATCCCTCATATGTTATTTATGTAACCTTTGTATTTCAGTGTGTAACCGTAAGGTTGATTACTTCTTAGACATACTCCATCCTCATTCTTTCCCACTTGCCATTTAACTTCATGGGTCTCTTCACCTTCTCGCCCTTCCTCAATAAGTTAGAAACTCTTTTGAGCACAGCAACCAGGTTCTTTCCTGTTCCTCTCTACCATGTGGCACAATGCTTTGTACCAGCTAGATATTTACTAAAGATTTTTAAAAGCATATAAAATGAGAATGCTTTTACAATATTAGGAAATTATACAGGGGATAAACTTTTTTTTACCAACACTTGTTATCTTTTATTTTTTTAATAATATCCACTCTACAGGTGTGTGGTAACATCTCATTGTGGCTTTGATTTGAAATTCTCTGATGATTAGTGATGTTGAACATCTTTTCATATATTTGTTGGCTATTTGCATGTCTTTTTTTGAGAGATGTTAATTCAGGTTGTCTATTTTTAAATCAGATTGTTTGTTTTTATTGTTATTAATATTTTGGATATTAATCCTTTGTCAGATACATGGTTTGCAAATATTTTATCCCATTCTTTAGGTTATCTATTCACTCTGTTGATTGTTTTCTTTGCTGTGCAGAAGTTTTTTAGTTTTACGTAATCCCATTTGTCTATTTTGCTTTTGTTGCCTGTGTTTTTTGAGTCATATCCAAAATATTTTTTTGGCCAGACCGATGTCACAGAGGCTTTCTCTTATGTTTTCTTCTAGTAGTTTTACAGTTTCAGGTCTCCAGTTTAACTAATTCATTTTGAGTTCATTTTTGATTATGGTGTGATGTGAGGGTCTCATTTTGTTCTTCTGAATGTAAATATAATTATTTTTCCAGAATCGTTTATTGAAGAGACTATCCTTTCCTCATTGTATGTTTTTGATATTTTGGTCAAAAATCAATTGACTACAAATGCGTGGGTTTATTTCTGGGCTCTCTATTCTTGTAGCTAGCACTTCATTTGCAGTGAGTGAAGATTGCTGGGTCCTCTGAGTAGATACTTATGGAGATTATTGATCTCAGTTCAGTGCTGCCAGGGAATTCAAGTGGGGGCTCATCTAACATTTCTAAAGCCAATCATTTGTAGATGATCAAAATGTAAGCTAATTATATTCTGAAAGATGGATCCGAAAAATGGAAAGTAGTGGGCAACTGTTTTGTAGAAAATGGGTGCTATCAGTTTTTAATGACACACTGATAGTTTATAAAATCAATTTTTTGTAGTATAGGCAGATTTATTAAATTTAATTTCTGCCAGGTGATAGAATGTTGACAATTTTGCCAAGGAAATCTCTATAAACTTAAAAAGAGGAAGTAAAAATGTTTCTTTCATAATACACACTTAGTTTTTTTTTAAATAGAGAAGATCAGTGAGTCCTGGAGAAATGCATTATCTAATGTTTATTCCATTAAAAACAGTTTTTTCGTTTCTGTTTATGTGGTGAACTATGTTTATAGACTTGCGTATGTTGAACCAGCCTTGCATCCCCGGGATGAAACCTACTTGATCATGGTGGATAAGCTTTTTGATGCACTGTTGCAATCGGTTTGCCAGTATTTTATTGAAGATTTTTGCATCTATGTTCATCATGGATATTGGCCTGAAGTTTTCTTTCCTTGCTGAGTCTCTGGCAGGTTTTGGTATCAGGATGACGTTGGTCTCATAAAATGATTTCGGAAGAATTCCCTCTTTTTGGATCGTTTGGAATGGTTTCAGAAGGAATGTTACCAGCTCCTCTTTGTATGTCTGGTAGAATTCGGCTGTGAACCCATCTGGACCTGGGCTCTTTTGGGGTGGTAGGCTTTTAATTGCTGCCTCAACTTCAGACCTTGTTATTGGTCTATTTAGGGTTTCAACTTCTTCCTGGTTTAGGCTTGGGAAGATGCAAGTGTCCAGGAATTTATCCATTTCTTCCAAGTTTACTAGTTTACGTGCATAGAGTTGTTTGTAATAATCTCTGATGATGGTTGTATTTCTGTGGAATCTGTGGTGATATCCCCTTTATTGTTTTTTATTGCATCTATTTGATTATTCTCTCTTTTCTTTTTTATTAATCTGGCTAGTGGTCTATTTTGTTGATCTTTTTGAAAAACCAGCTCCTGGATTTATTGATTTTTTTGAAAGGTTTTTTGTGTCTCCATCTCCTTCAGTTCTGCTCTGATCTTAGTTATTTCTTGTCTTCCGGTAGCTTTTGAGTTTTTTTGTTTTATCTTGCTCCTCTATCTCTTTCAATTTTGATGATAGGGCGTCGATTTTAGATCTTTCCTTTCTTCTGATGTGGGCATTTATTGCTATATATTTTCCTCTGGACACTGCTTTAAATGTGTCCCAGAGATTCTGGTACATTGAGTCTTCATTCTCGTTGGTTTCGAAGAACATTTTTATTTCTGCCTTCATTTCATCGTTTATCCAGTCAAGATTCAAGAGCCAGTTGTTCAGTTTCCATGAAGCTGTGCAGTTCTGAGTTAGTTTCTGAATTGTTCTAACTTGGTTGCACTGTGGTCTGAGAAAGTGTTTGTTATGATTTCCGTTCTTTTGCATTTGCTGAGGAGTGATTTACTTCCGATTATGTGGTCAATTTTAGAGTAGGTGTGATGTGGTGCTGAGAAGAATGTATATTCTGTGGATTTGGGGTGGAGAGTTCTGTAGATGTCTATTAGGTTTGCTTG
>CAUYQU010006654.1:0-25937 GCA_963574635.1 Cheracebus regulus
CCTTAGCATTTTCTCCTTCATTTCAACCCTGGTGAATCTGACGATTATGTGCCTTGGGGTTGCTCTTCTTGAGGAATATCTTTGTGGTGTTCTCTGTATTTCCTGGACTTGAATATTGGCCTGCCTTGCTAGGTTGGGGAAATTCTCCTGGATAATATCCTGAAGAGTGTTTTCCAGCTTGGATTCATTTTCTCCGTCACATTCAGGTACACCTATCAAACGTAGATTAGGTCTTTTCACATAATCCTTTATTTCTTGGAAGCTTCATTCATTTCTTTTCACTCTTTTTTCTCTTATCTTGTCTTCTCATTTTATTTCATTGAGTTGATTTTCAATCTCTAATGTCCTTTCTTCTGCTTGATCGATTCAGCTATTGAAACTTGTGTATACTTCGCGAAGTTCTCATGATGTGTTTCTCAGCTCCATCAAGTTGTTTATGTTCTTCTCTAAGTTGGTTATTCTAGTTAGCATTTTGTCTGAGCTTTTTTCAAGGTTCTTAGTTTCTTTGCATTGGGTTAGAACATGTTCCTTTACTTAGAGAAGTTTGTTATTACTCACCTTCTGAAGCCTGCTCCTGTCAATTTGTCAAACTCATTTTCTATCCAGTTTTGTTTCCTTAATGGTGAGGAGTTGTGATCCCTTGGAGGAGGAGAGGCGTTCTGGTTTTTGGTGATTTTATCCTTTTTTCACTGGTTTCTTCTCATCTTTGTGGCTTTATCTACCTTTGGTCTTTGAAGTTGGTGACTTTCAGATGGGGTCTCTGAGTGGATGTCCTTTCTGCTGATTTTAGTTTTCCTTCTAACAGGCCTCTCTACTGCAGGACTGTTGGAGGTCCATTCCAGACCCTGCTTGCCTGGGAATCACCCGTGGGGGCTGCAGAACAGTAAGGGTTGCTACCTGTTCCTTTTTCTGTATCTTCATCCCAGAAGGGTACCTGCCAGATGTCAGCCAGAGCTCTCTTTTATCAGGTGCCTCTTTGGATATACAGGGGTCGGGGAGCTGCTTGAGGAGATAGTCTGTCCCTTATCAGAGCTCAAGTTCTGTGCTGGGAGCTCCGTTGTTCTGGTCAGAGCTGCTTAGAAGTGATGTTTAAGTCTGCTGTAGCGGAACTCACAACTGCCTCTTTTCCCAGGTGCTCTGTCCCAGGAAGGTAGGGCTTTATTTATAAGTCCCTGATGCAATGCTGCCATTTTTTAGAGATACCCTGCCCAGCAAGGAGGGAGTCTAGTCACAGTCTGCCTGAAGAGGTGCTTCTGAGCTGCTGTGGGCTCTGTCCAGCTGCTGTGTAAACGTCCTTGCTGTTTTGTTTACACGCATAAGGTTAGAACTGCCTTGGTAATGGTGGACTGCCTCAATAATGGCAGACTGCCATGGTAATGGTGGACTGCCTTGGTAATGGTGGACGCTCTTCCCCCGAGGGAGTTCAACCATCTGGGTCAAGCTCAAACTGCTGAGCTGGCTGCAAACTGTCAAGCCAGTGCGTTTCAGATTGCTGTTCTTTGTCGGGGTGGGACCCACTGAGCCAGATCACCTGGCTCCCTGCCTTCAGCCTTTTTTCAGGTGAATGGGCTACTCTGTCTCGCAGGTGTTCCAGGTGCCAGTTAAAACGGCCGCCTGGAGTTGTGCAGGTTTTTGTGCTGGAAACCCATGGCGCTTGTCAGCCAGGAGGAGACTCCTGGTCTGTGGGCCATGAAAACTGCAGATGAAGCACAGTATCTGAACCAGAGTGCTGGAGTGGCTGGAAAGCCCCCAGTGGCCTCCGTTGGGTAGCAGAGGGGGTCCTCTGGTCCACTGCACTTCCCAGGTTAGGCAGCGCCCAACCCTGCCTTGGCTTGCCCTCCTTGGGCTACACCCACTGTCCAACTGTCCCATTGAGATGCACCTGGTACCTTGGTTGGAAATGCGGCAATCATTCACCCCGTGCAACACGCTCTGTGGGAACTGCACCCCAGAGCTGTTCCTATTTGGCCACCTTGGCGGAGCTCCTAGTACTATCTTTTTGAAGAAAAACCTAAATGATATACTTGTAGTCTGGAATTGTTGCTAAGGGGAGCTCTGAGGCCTTTAAAACTCAAAGCTATTTAGCCAGAGGTTAAAAAGGAAAAATCAAGCAAGGGAAGATACTAACATTTATCGAGTGTGTACTTTGTGCAGATTCAATACTATGGTCTTTTTTGTTTTTGTTTTTGAGATGAAGTCTTGCTCTGTCACCCAGGTGGGGGTGCAGTGGCATGATCTTGGCTCACTGCAACCTTTGCTTCCCAGGTTCAAGTGATTCTTATTCCTCAGCCTCCCAGGTAGCTGGGACTACAGGGGCACACCACCGTGCCTGGCTAATTTTTGTATTTTTTGTAGATATGGGGTTTTGCCATGTTGCCCAGGCTGGTCTCAAACTCCTGGGCTTAAGTGATCTGCCTGCCTCAGCCTCCCACAGTGCTGGGATTACAGATGTGAGCCACTGTGCCTGACCCAATACTGTATTCTTTATTTACATCTCATTCAATTCTCCCAACAAGCTTTAAGAGGGAAGTGTGATCATTCCCCTTCACAGATGAAGGTATCAGTTCTGATGAAGAAAGCAAACCAATAAGGAGGTTAAGGAACTTGTCCAGAGGCAGACAGCTGGTAAGTAGCACAGCTGATATTTAAACTCCTATTTCTTAGAATCACAAATGTGAGCTATTTCCATGAAGAGAAACCAAGCTTTAGATGGGAAGATAAATGATTTCTAGATGTTTTTGTGATTCCTACTGTTTTTGGTTTTACTCTTTGGCCAAGTTTTAATTTTTAATCCCTACATCCATATTTTTCACATGTACAAAACATTATTCGTATGTTTGCTTCTTTTGAAGTTAAAAATCATTTTTATTTTTTCATTTATTTATTTTTCTTTATGATGATGATTTTTTTTTTTTGAGATGGTGTCTTGCTCTGTTGCCTAAGCTGAAGTGCAGTGGCATGATCTCAGCTCACTGCAAGCTCTACCTCCTGGGTTCAAGCAATTCTCCCTGCCTTAGCCTCCCAAGTAGTTGGGATTACAGATGTGTGCCACCACACCTGGCTCATTTTTGTATTTTTAGTAGAGATGGGGTTTTGCCATGTTGACCAGTCTGGCCTTGAACTCCCGACTGCAGGTGAGCCACCCACCTTGGCCTCCCAAAGTACTGAGATTACAGGTGTGAGCCACTGTGCCTAGCCTCTTTTATTTTTAATTGACAAGTAATAACTGTGTATGTTTATGGGATATAATGTGATGTTTTGACGTATGTATGCATTATACAAAGGTTCAATCAAGTTAATTAACATATCTATCAACTCACCAACTTAATTACTTTTTGGTGAAGAGAATGTTAAAAATCGATTTTTTAGCAATTCTGAAATACACAATACATTATTTTTAAGCTGTGCCATGCAATAGGCCACTAAAACATTTTCCTTTCTAGCTGAAACTTTGTCCTGTTTGATCAACATCTTCCCTTTCCCCTTTCCTCCCTTTATCCAGCAGACTCTGATAACCAACATTCTACTCTCTATTTTTAAGTGAGATCGTACATTGTTTGCCTTTCTGTGTGTTGGCATATATTTCCAAACTTCCTTTACTTTTTGCTTAGATCATTTAAATATATCTTTTTTTCCCTCTGGTTTTCCCTTTGCTGTTTATGACCAAAGGCTGATTGATGAAAGGTTAACAATTCTCTAACTAACATATTAAATAGACTTTTATCCCTTCTGCCAATGTTGAAGCAACTAATTATCAGCCCTGTTTGGGAGCAGAGACAGTTGACCTCAGATAGACCAATAGAGCTCATCAAAGAGAAAAACGAAGAAGTGGGGTCTCCCAACTCCCTCAGTTCCAGGCCAATCTGTTATAATTGCTTAAGAACAAGAACTCAAATACTTGGAGTCTTCACTGATGCAGAGCTTCAGAAATAATGATTACAGCAAATCAGGGCTCATGAATATGCAGCTAATTTCTGCTTTGAGACACTTGAGTTATCTAAATTAAAAATACAAAATTATGGATTGCAAAGAAAGCGGCAGGGACTTTTTTATTTTAACAATTGGAAAATATCACTGGAAATGAAGTCTTCCTGCCAACATGAAGCACATAATAATCATGCCAGGAAAAGGATGTTTTTCTAAATGCTTGTTTTAAATAGATTTTCCCCCCAAAATTCTGTTTAAAGATAGACTACGGAAGCTCTAATTCATGTGATTTTTCTCTTTGTGGATTTCAGTTTCAGGGTTATCCATTTTGGGACAGAGTCTAACACCATCTCATTCACAAGATGTTCCTTAGAGTCAGCTTCTACCTTCAGAAATCCTGAAATAAAGAAGCTTGATTTTGGTGTTTTTTCCTTTTCTGTTTTTTTCAGAATCTCTTCCATGTTCCTAAGACTGGTCTGTCAAAGACCTTCCATTCTACTAGGCTTAAACTTCCAGATCCTACCCTCATGTTTTAGACCTTATCTCTCCCACTTCTGGTTTATCAAGATGATTTATTTGGTGCTGTCTTTATTCAGAATCTTTTGAAGCAATATGGCTAATAAACATGTGTGTGTGTGTTTGTGTGTGTGTGTGTGTGTGTGTTAATATTTTCTTTTTACATGTTAAATTTGCAAAACTCATTTTCAAATGTCTGAGCTTGCAACACTAGGTGGTTACCACTTGGATAAAATTGCCTTGATCACATGACAGCTATCAAATGTGGGAACATATGACTGTAATAATTCTTTTAAAATGAGACATATGTGTGTATGTGAGGAAATAATTAAACCAAAGCACAGAATTTAGTAATACAGAGGAGGGTTGGCAAATATATAGCGGTTGTTTTTCCATTCCTCTTTTCAGTGACTATGGCTGATATTGCTGTGATTCCCTTTCCCACTAAGATCTCAGAATACTTTTTAACATAGGACCTGAGCAGCATCTATCAGTTAACAATGAATGGCAATGGGGATAAAATCACATATTATTCTTGATACAGAGCAAGCTTAAAACAATAACACACTGGAATAAGACAAAGATGCTAACTTTCACCACTCTTATTCAACATAGTATTGGAAGTCCTAGCTAGATCAAAGAGGAAGAAATAAAAGGCATACAAACTGGAAAAAAGGAAGTCCAACTGTTCTTTTTGGATGACATGATCTTACTATGTAGAAAAACCTAAAGATTTCTAGCAAAGACTTCACCAGAAAACTCTTAGAACTGATAAGTTCAGTAAAGTTGTAGCATATAAAATCACCATACAAAGTATCAGTAGTTTCCTCAGGAGAAATCAGTTGGGCTGGGAGTAATTAGTAGCATTTTTTCTTCTTTTTAAAGAAACAATTTCAATTATTTTTTAGATTTAGGGGGGTACTTGTGCATATGGGTGTATTGTGTGACACTGAGGTTTGGGATATGAATGATCTCGTCACCCAGGTAGTGAGCATAGTACCCAAAAGGTACTTTGTTAACCCTTGCTGCTTGCCCATTGTCTACCCTCTAATAGTTCCCATTGTCTATAGTTTCCACCTTTACATTTACAAGGGCCCAGTGTTTAACTCCCACTTAGAATATGCAGCATTTGGTTTTCTGTTCCTGCATTAATTTGCTTAGAATGGTGTCCTTCAGTTCCATCAATGTTGTTGCAAAAGTCATAATTTTATTCTTTTTTATGGCTGCATGCTATTCCATAGTGTATACCACATTTTCTTTATCTAATCCAGTATTTATGGGCACCTAGGTTGATTCCATGTATTTCCTATTGCAAATACTGCTGTGCTGTACATACGTGTGCATGTTCTTTTTGGTAGAATGATTATTTTTCTTTGCATGTTTTCCTAGTAATGGGATTGCTGGGTTGAGTGGTAGCTCTTTTTTTAGTTATTTGAGAGATTTTCAAACTGCTTTCCACAGTGCTGAACTAATTTATATCCCCACCAACAACGTATATGTGTTCTCTTTTCTCTGTGGTCTTGTTAGGATCTGTTATTTATTTATTTGTTTATTTGTCTTTTTTATAATAGTCATTCTGACTGGTGTGAGATAGTATGGCATCGTGGTTTTAATTTGTATTTCTCTGATGTTGAGTATTTTTTCATAAGTTTGTTGGCTGCTTGTATGTCTTCTTTTGACAGGTGTGTGTTAATGTATTTTGCCCATTTTAAATGCGGTTGTTTTTTGTCCCTTCAGTTGTTTAAGTTCCTTAAAGGTTCTGGATATTAGACCTTTGTCAGATGCACAGTTTTTAAGTCTTTTCTTTCATTCTGTAGGTTGTCTGTTTACTTTGTTGATAGTTTCTTTTGCTGTACAAAAGCTCTCTATTTTTTATTTCAGTAAGCTTTTGGGGGACAGGTGGTGTTTGGTTATATAAATTAGTTCTTTAGCGGTGATTTCTGAGATTTTGGTGCACTCATCACCTGAGCAGTGTACACTGTGCCCAATGTGTACATCTTTTCCTTTACCCACCTCTCGCCCTTTCGCCCTAGTTCCCAAAGTCCACTGTATCATTCTTATGCCTCTGTGTCTTCATAGCTTAGCTCTCACTTAAAAGTGAGAAATATGATGTTTGGTTTTCCATTCCTGGGTTACTTCACTTAGAATAATGGTCTCCAACTCCCTCCAGGTTGCTGCAAATGCCATTATTTTGTTCCTTTTTATGGCTAAGTAGTATTCCTTGGTATATGCATATACACCACATTTTCTTTATCCACTTGTTCATGGATGAGCATTTGGGCAGTTTCCATATTTTGCCATTGTGAATTGTGCTGCTGTCAATATGAGGGTGCAAGTGTCTTTTTCATATTATGACTATTTTCTTCTGGGTAGATACTCAGTAATGGAATTGCTGGATCATATGGTAGATTCACTTTTAGTTCTTTAAGGAATCTCCATACTGTTTTCCATAGCAGCTTTATTAGTTTACATTCTCACCAGCAGTGTAGAAGTGTTCCCTTTTCACCATATCCATGCCAATATCTATTATTATTTTTTAATTTTTTAATGATGGCTATTCTTGCAGGAGTAAGGTAGTATTGTAGTGTGGTTTTGATTTGCATTTCCCTGATAATTAGTGATGTTGAGCATTTTTCACATGTTTTTTTGGGCATTTATATATCTTTTGAGAATTGTCTATTTATATCCTTAGCCCACATTTTAATAGGATTGTTTGTTTTTTTCTTCTTATTTGTTTCAGTTCCTTGTAGACTCTGGATATTAGCTCTTTGTTGGATGCATAGTTTGCAAAAAAATTTTCCCACTATGTGGATTGTCTGTTAACTTTGTTGATTATTTCTTTGGCAGTGCAGAAGCTTTTTAGTATAATTAAGTCCCATCTATTTATCTTTGTCTTGGTTGCATTTGCTTTTGGGTTCTTGGTCATGAAGTCTGCCTGAGCCAATGTCTAGAAGGTTTTTCTGATGTTATCTTCAATAATGTTTATGGTTTCAGGTCTTAGATTGAAGTCTCTGATTTATCTTGAGTTGATTTTTGTATACGATGAGAGATGAAGATCCAGCTTCATTCTTCTACATGTGCCTTACCAATTATCCCAGTACAATTTGTTTGATAGAGTCCTTTTCCCATTTTGTGTTTTTGTTTGCTTTGCCGAAGATCAGTTGGCTGTAAGTATTTGGCTTTATTTCTGGGCTCTCTACTCTGTTCCATTGGTTTATTTGCCTATTTTTATACCAGTACCATGCTGTTTTAGTGACTATAGCCTTATACTGTAGTTTGAAGTGAGGTAATGTGATGCCTCCAAATTTTTGCTTAGTCTTGCTTTGGCTGTGCAAGGTCTTTTTTGGTTTCATATGAATTTTAGGATGGTTTTTACTAGTTCTCTGAAAAATGATGATGGCATTTTGATGGGAATTGCATTAAATTTGTAGATCACTCTTGGTAGTATTGCCATTTTGACAATATTGATTCTTCCTATCCATGAGCATGGGATGTGTTTCCATTTGTTTGTTTGGTCTATGAGTTCTTTCATAGTGTTTTGCAGTTTTTCTTGCAGAATTCTTTCACCTCCTTGCTTAGGTATATTTCTAAGTATTTTATTTTCAAAAGCTCTATTGTTTAATTAGTTCCCACTTAGCAATTTTTGTTTTTGTTGCAATTGCTTTTCAGGACTTAGTTATAAATTGTTTGCTGAGGCCAATGTCTAGAATGGCATTTCCTACATTTTTTTCTAGGACTTTATAGTTTGAGGTCTTACATTTAAATCTTTAATCCATCTTGAGTTAATTTTTGTATGCAGTGAAAGGTAGGGGTTTAGTTTTATTCTTCTGTATATAGATATTCAGTTTTTCCTTTTATTAAATAGAAAGTCCTTTCTCCATTCCTTATTTTTGTCAACTTTGTCAATGATGAGATGGTTGCAGGTGTGCAACTTTATTTCTGGGTCCTCTATTCCATTCTGTTGATCTATGTGTCTGTTTTTGTACAAGCATGATGTTGTTTTGGTTATTGTAGACTTACAGTATAGTTTTAAAATTGGGTAATGTGATGCCTCCAGCTTCATGTATGTGTGTGTTTTGCTTAGAATTGCTTTGGCTATTCAGGCCCATTTTTGGTTCCATATGAATTTTAGAATACTTTTTTCTAATTTTATAAACAATGATGCTGGTGGTTTGGTAGAAATAACACTGAATTCCATAGATTGCTTTGGCCAGTTTTACAATATTAATTCTTCTAATCCATGAGCATGGAATATATTTCCATTTGATTGTGTCATGTCTGATTTCTGTTAGCAGTGTTTTGTACTTCTCCTTGCAGAGATCTTTCATTTCTTTGGTTAGATGTATTTCCTAGGGTTTTTTTTTCTTGCACCTGTGGCTATTGTAAATGGGTTTGTGTTCTTGATTTGGCTTTCACCTACAGTGTTATTGGTGTATATAAATGACTGGTAGCATTTCTATATGCCAATAATGAATTAGCTGAAAAAGAAACCAGGAAAGCAATCCCATTGACAATCGCTACCAAAACAAACAAAAGAAAACAAAATAAACCTAAGAATAAATTTAACCAAGGAGATGAAAGACCTCTACAAGAAAAACTGTATAAAATACTGATTAAAGAAATTAAGGAGGACACAAATGGAAAAATCTCCCATGCTTTTGGATCAGAAGAATTAATATAGTTAAAATGACCACACTACCCAATAGCATCTATGGATTCAATGCAATTCCTGATAAAATACCAATGCCCTTTTAAAAATATAAAAATAGAAAAAGAAATCCTACAATTTATGTGAAATCACAGAAAAAAACCTAATAGCCAAAAGAATACTGAGTAAGAAAAAAGAAAAGGCTGAAGGCATCACTATACCTGACTTCAAAATATACTATAAAGCTATCATAACCAAAACAGCATGTAGTAAAAACAGACACATAGACCAATAGAACAAAAACAGAGAACCCAGAAATAAATCCACATATTTACAGCTGAATGATTTTTGACAAAGGTACCAAGGGCATACTACAGGAAAAAGACATCCTCTTCAATAAGTACTGCCCGGAAAACTGGATATCCATTTACAGAAGAATGAAACTTGACTTCTTACCAGAGGGAGTAGGTTATGAGGAGGGAGAGGATCAGGAAAAATAACTAATGGGTACTAGGCTTAATACCCGGGTGATTAAATAATCTATACAACAAACCCCCATGAAATGTGCTTACTTAAGTAGCAAACCTGCACATGTACCCCTGAATTTAAAATAAAAGTATAAAATACTTTTATATATTTAAAAGCATATATAAAGTATATGTAAATATACATAGTATATTTGTCAAAACATGTAGAGTATACATAGAGTATCTATAAAAAAGAAACTAGACTTCTCTATCTCACAATATTAAAAAAATCCTCAAAATGTATTAAAGAATTAAACATAAAACCTAAAATTATAAAATTACTAGAATAAAACAGGAAAACACTCCAGCATGTTGGTCTAGGTAAAGATTTTGAGGCCAAGACCTCAAAAGCACTGACAACAAAATAAAAGACAGATGTTATCAGACAATTATATTAATTATGTTAATTATATCAATTATGTTAAATAGACAAATGTATTATACTAAAAAGCTTCTGCATAGCAAAGGAATCAACCAACAGAGTAAACAGAAAATGGTACAGAATGAGACAAAATACTTGCAAACTATTCATCAACAAGTGACTCATATCCAGAATGTATAAGGAACTCAAACAACTAAACAGCAAAAATGCAGGTAATCCCATCAAAAAGTGGGCAAAAAAATCTAAATAGACATTTCTTCAAAGAAGACATATAAATGGCCAGCAGGCATATTAAAAATTGCTCAACATCACTGATTATCAGATAAATGCAAATCAAAACTAAATGAAGACACCATCTTACCCTGGTCAGATTGGCTATTATCAAAAAGACAAAAACAAACAAACAAACAAAAACCACCAAATACTGGTCAGGATGTAAAGAAAAGGGAATGCTTAGACACTACTAGTGGAAATGTAAATTAGTATAGCAATTATGGAAAACAGTATGGTGATTTCTTTAAAAATTAAAAATAGAACTACCACAGGACCTAGTGATCCAGCTACTGAGTATCTATCCAAAGGAGAAGTAGTCAACATATTAAAGGAATACATGTTCTCCCATATTTATTGCAACACTATTCGCAGGAGCCAAGATATGGAACCAGCAGTTCCATCAGCAATTCAATAAAGAAAATATGATATATATACAAAATGTAATACTATTTGGCCATAAAAATTCATAAAATCACCTCATTTGAGCCGCATGGATGGATCTAGAGATCATTATGCTAAGTGAAATAAGCCAGGCACAGGAACACAAATATTGCATGTTCTTACTCATATGTGGAAGCTATAAAAGTGATTCTCATGGAAGTAGAGAATAGAATGGTAATTACCAGAGACTGAAAAGCATGGTAGAAAGGTACAGAGAGGTTGATTAATGGATATAAATGTATAGTTAGATAGAAAGAATACATTCTAGTATTTAATAGCTCGGTAGGATGACTATAGTTTTAACAATAATTTTTTGAATATATGAAAAGTGGGAAAAGATTTGAAATGTACTCAACACAAATAAATGATAAATGTTTGAGTTGAAGGACATCCTAAATATTCTGATGTGATCATGGTACATTTTATGTATTTATCAAAATATCACATGCATAGCAGAATTATTACTCTCATTGTGTAACAGTTAGGAAAAAAAAAGAAGAGGATGAGGTATAGAGGACACAGACACGTAAGGGGGAAGAAGGCCATGTGACCAAGGCTGTAGAAGCTCACCTCTGGCATCAGCGAGCCTGACCTGGATGTGAGACATGGAGTCAAAGGGACCCAGTGCGAAGTAATTGAATCATAAGGGTGGTTACGCTCATGCTGTTCTCGTGATAGTGTGTTCTCACAAGATCTGATGGTTTCATAAGTGGCTTTTCCCCCTTTTTGCTGGGCACTTCTTGCTGCCACCATGTGACGAAGGATGTGTTTGCTTTCCCTTCCACCATGATTTTAAGTCTCCTGAGGCCTCCCTGGCCATGCTGAACTGTAAGTCAATTAAACTGCCTTTCTTTATAAATTATCCAGTCTTGGATATGTCTTTATTAGCAGCATGGGAATGGACTAATACACCATGTGAAAATAAAGGCAGAAATTGGAGTTAAGAAGCCGCAAGCCAAGGAAAACTTGGGGATTTAGAAGCTAAGCGAAATATGGAAACGTTCTCTCCTAGAGCTTATGGCCCCTGTTGACCTTGAATTTGGACTTCTAGCCTCCAGAATTGAGAGAATAAATTCCTGTTGTTTTAAGTCTCCCCACCCCCACTCGTCAAAAACAATAAATCAAGGCTTTGACTGACCTGGCTGGTGGACCTGGTGCTGTGCTGTAGGAATGAGACAGAAGATTCTCAGCTACAGGAGTGGGGCCGAGGTAGGAGTGAAGAGGTAGTATAAATGGAGAATTTAGTGGAAGTGAGTTCAAAATCAATAGGTAGGAAAGTTTTACTTTTATGTGACTCTCAGGAATATAAAGCAAATTATTTCAGAAGGTATTACTTTAATGTGACTCTCAGGAATATAAAGAAAAATTTAAAATGTTAGATGAGTGCCATTTTTCTTTGAGACAGGGTCTCCCTTTGTTGCCCAAGCTGTGCTTGAACTCCTAGGTTCATCTGATACTCCTGTCTCACCCTCCCGAGTAGCTGGGACTATAGGTGTATGCCAGGGTGCCTGGCTTTCCTGTGATTTTTAAATGTAGCATCACTTGATGCAATATATTTGTAGTTTTAAATGAAACTTTACTCCTTAAAGTAAGGAGAACACTTGACTCCTTAAAGTTCATATAATTTTCACTGGACACTACTTTGCTGTTCAAGTATTCATTTGTTTTAATATATGTAGAATATTAAAGTGTGTCTACGATTCATCATTTTGTTGAGTTTAAACTGACATCTAAATTAATGTAACTGTAAATACCTTAAATAACAAACACAATTAAGGACAGCACAATTAGTTAAATAAAATTCCAGTGGCTGGAAAGTATAATGTTGGTGACAGGTTATTGTCACAGGAATCAGAATTCCTGACATGGATGTTTGACCTGGAGCAGACCACCTAAAATTTCTTTTTGGTCTCAGCTTCTACATGTAAAATAAAGGTATTAGGCCTAAGAACAAAACAAATCAAAAAAGAAAAAAAAAGGCAATGTGTGAAGGGTCAAATCCCAAAGGACTGGGGCATGCAGAGAGGCAATAATGAAACCTGAAGTGAAAGGAATGTCAGCTAGATGGATTGGGCAGATTTGGGAGAGTAGAGGGCCTAAAATTGAAAAGATTCCTGGAAGCTTTGAACTTTTATTTCTGCTGAGAACACATGCACCTCAACGCCTTTTCCAAATGTTCTTTATACTATCTACCTATACAATATAATTCGGCATTTGCCATTTTGAACACATAGGTTGGCACATCTACCATGCTCTTTGCATTCTTCAGTAAGCTTCTGCAATTGACAGACAGCCACATTTTGTAGCAAAAAGATAACCAAGACAAGAACAGGACCACTGGCTTCTCCTAGAATCCTTGCTTTTTGAATGATGCAATAATCCTGAACCCAGTTTTATTTCTGTACCTATTAGTGATTCCAATGGAGGTTGGTATGGCAACAAAGTCTAGACTTTCCAGGGTGAGGGCCAGTTGATAACTGCCTTCACTGCATCCTGCTTTCTTGCTACCTATTGAAGAAATAATTGAATTTCATGATCAGATTGGCCAATGAATAAGCAGCTAGGGACCATATAATTCTGTCAGAACTGTACACTGACCTATGAAAAAAACAGATTGGAGTCATAGTGTCAGGTATATAGATTTATAACTCCTGATTAAAGTTCTGATTTATTTTCTTGGCTAGGTGGCAGACTAATACATCTGAAACAGAAAAGTTGAAACACCTTAGTCTCCTAGGCAGATACTGGATCCCAACCCTACCTGACATACATACTGTTACAGATAGTAAGGAATGCTACTCTTACATTTCCAGCATGATCTTTCCTTCCCTACCTCCAACCACTTGTATAAGAAGAAACATGAACTCACGTAGAACTGAGAAGGAGGGTTAGGGCAGACAATAAATCTAGGGCTGATTTGGTTAGCAGGCAGTCACAGGTCAGCAGAGGAAAATCTAGCCTTTTTCTGGTCTCTTCTCTATGGACCAATAAACAGAGAGAAATGAAAGTGTCGTCTTTTTTGGTGAAAGATGGTCTAAACTCCTTTAGTTGAAATCAGATTTACTTCACAATGACTAGCCAAAACTGAGGGCTGAGACTGTTATCTGCATAATTTAGGGACCGAAGGAATCTAACTTTACTTATAAAACATGGTAGAATTTTGGACCTGTGTTGTGAAGACAGTAACTTCAATTTCTGATTATTTGGTCTGGAGAGAATAGACTAAACTCTTTGTTAGAGTTAATGTAATAATAAAAGATTAAAGTTGTTTTCAGAAGGAATAATAAGAGATTAAAGTTTTTTTCATTTCTTACATTATGTTTCTTGCTTAATGTATTAGTTTTCTCGGGCTGCCATAGCAAAGTACTGTACACTGAGTGGCTTATGCAACAGAAATGTATTGTCTCACAGTTCCGGAGGTTGGAAACCCATGATCACATTGTTGGCAGGGTTGACTTCCCCTGAGGCTTGAGAGAGAGACTCTCGCCTGGCTTCTGGTGGTTTGTTGGCAATGTTTGCTGTTCCTTGACTTGTAGAATCACCACCTTGCTCTCTGCTTAAATTTTCATGTAGCATTTTCTCTCTGTGTCTGTCTCAAAACTTCCACTTTGTATAAGAATATCAGTTATCAGTCAGATTAGAGCCTACCCTAATGACCTTATCTTAACTTGTTTACCTCTGTAAGGGCCCTATCTCCAAATAAGGTCACATGCTGCAGTACAGGGGGCTAAGACTTCAACGTGAATTTTTTAGGAAACAAACGTATTAACAATTAAATACATTGTATGGATTCCTGATATTCACACTGCATATATAATTATAAAACCATAATCCTATAGTCTAAATGCCATTGACTTCATTAAAAGAGTCTAGCTGAACAAGTTTGTAAAATATATTTTCCTCTTTCTAACTTGAAATGAGAGAGTCAGAATTTATCAATATCTATCCAGCATCATGTTGAAACTGGGTTGTAATGCTTTTTCCTATCTGGGAAATAGAACTGGATGGACAGCTGGCTTCAGAGTTTGCATGAAGAGTACATAATCCTACTTATGTAACCCATCGTGTTTGCAAAATCTGCACTGCAGTTTTTTGGGAGGGAATGAGATGTTTGGAAATAAAATCTGCTGTGCAGGAGTGGAAAATTTATCCACTTTCCACATTATTTTTGTTGCCTATATTTTTATTTTGCATTCTCAAGAAGTATGTATCCTTGCTTGAATGTTTTGCCTTTGCTGTACATGTCAGGAATGCAGAAATGGTGAATTATGTTGCAAGATCTATTCATTGACCTTTATGTGATATGAAAGTTGTTTAACTCCTTCAGGATTATGATTTCTTAAGTTTAGAGTCAATTAGCCTAGACTGAGGTAGAATGGGGAAAGGAGGGCATGAGGAATGAATACTTATGGAGACCTTAAAAGTGTGAGGGTCCATTGTTTGCACTATAAATCTGCAAACAAAGTCAGTTACGTTTGTGTGCTGGACATCTTTATTTTTTATTTTTTAGACAGATTCTCGCTCTGTTGCCCAGGCTAGAGTGCAGTGGCACAATCATAGCTCACTACAATCTTGAACTTCTGGGATCAAGTGATCCTCCCACCTCAGCCACCGGAGTAGCTAGGACTACAGGCATGCCATACCATGCCCGGCTAATTTTTAATTTTTTGTAGAGAGGGGTGTTGCTATCTTGAGCAGTCTGGTTGTGAACTTCTAGCCTCAAGCAATCCTCCTGCCCTTGTTACAGGTATGAGTCACTGCACCTGGCCCATTTGGTTTTATTTTTCATCAGCCCTACAATCCTTTCATCCTGATTCTGATTTACAGCACTGTTCTCTCATCGTTTGTAGGGACTGTCATTCTTTCATAATAAGTGATTCTTTTGGGGCTGCAGATTATATTAACTCAGTGATCTTGGCTCACTGCAACCTCCGCCTCCCAAGTTCAAGTGATTCTCCAGCCTCAGCCTCCCACGTAGCTGGGATTACAGGCACCCACCACTGCATCTGGCTAATTTTTGTATTGTTAGTAGAGACAGGGTTTCACCATGTTGGCCAGTCTGGTTGTGAACTCCTGACCTCGAGTCATCCGCCTGCCTCAGCCTTCCAAAGTGCTGGGATTACAGGCGTGAGCCATGGCGCTTGGTGAAACTTTCACTCTTCTAAGGTTTTACTAAGTTAGAATGACTTAGTCCTGTCCGAAGCCATGGTCAGCTCCACTTTTTAGGGCAGAAGTCTCTGAATGTTAGGAAAGAATAAGACAACACACAGAAGGAAGGAGAGCAAAGGGAAGATATTATTTTAATTCTTGGAGAAGGTCAGTTTCGAGTCTTAAGTTTCAAGTTTTATGAGTCAATAAAGCTCTCCCACTGCTTCTGCTTTTCAATTATCATTCTGTTAGTTGTGACAGAAACAGTTTTTTTCTAATGTAGTCCATAAAAAGCAAAAGCAATAATACATTTATGAAAAGTTCAAGCTCTCTTTTTGCACAGACAAGGAAAACTTTCTGCAGGCATCAATATTTAAAACGTATTGGGAAAAATATAGTTTTCATTTTTTTTTTTTTTTTAGAATTGAAGCTAATATTTTCAATGCAGTTACTCTTCTTTCCCAGTACCACCTGGAATTTGGCTTCTCAGTTTATTCTTGGACCTTCCCATAATTTGGGGGATCTTTAGACAGTTTCTGGGACTCTCAAAAGCTCTCTGAAAGAGAGAAGTACTTTAAGCTTGTGCTATACACTGCCTGAGGTTTTTCTTGTTTTCGATTTATCCTTTAAAACTAGCTGTCTTTGTGAACTCTTCTCTACTTTGTTTAGATAGCAATGGGTCTCCACCTGTGTCCTATATAGCCCTATGTCTTAATGATGCCAATTCCATTCTGCCTTCTGTTATGTGTTCCAGTGTTGTGTAATAATTCACCGAAAATTAATGGGTTAAGACAACTACTATTTTATTATATCTCATCATCATCTTGCTTAAAGGTTTGACTAGAACCTAGCTGGGGGCTTGCTCCTTTTCACCTGTTGTTTGATGGTCACTTGATGGTATTTAGTGGGTCTGATCTAGAAGGTCCAAGACAGCTTCACTCACCTGCCTGGCTCCTTGGAAGGGTTGCTGTTGCTGGTATATCCTCTCTGTCCTTTTGGGTTTTGTTCACCTTCCTTTTGGGTTCATGCCTTAAACAATTTCTATCCTGTTATTTTAGCAGGGTTTCTGGAGGGAGCATGTGTTCAATCTAGTATTTTTACCCGGAAGTCCCCAAAACCTAGTTTATAAAGTACTTTCACATTTAGTTTCTATTTTCTCTTTACAAGTGCCTTGTGAGTATTACGCCTCCATCTTTTAGGACAGAAAAACTGAAACAGGCACGTGTTTTGGCAGTCAAGTCTTTTGATTGCAAGGAAAAAAACTCACTCCAGCCAGTGAGGGTAAATGTGATAGTCTCATTTTTTAAAAAATATTCTCATCAGCCCCCAGGCTCATGCTTGTGGCCTTTGAGGGTTGTTCTGGGTGCACCATCTAGATTTTCCTGATTTTTGGAGTCCAGGGCATGGTGCCTCATGCCTATAGTCCCAGCACTTTGGGAGGCTGAGGTGGGTGGATCACTCACCCACCTCAGATAAAATATAAAGATGAGCAATTACATTTGCATTTCAGACATATAACTAATAATTGTTTAGTAAAGATATGTTTCAGGTATTTCATTGGAATACTGTACTTATACTAAAAAAACATTGTTTATCTGAAATTCAAATTTAATTGGGCCTCCAGAATATTTATTTGCCAAAACTAGTAACCCTAGTCTACTTAGGTCAACAAAGCGTTCATGAGTATGAGGAATGACTGAGTTTTATGAGAATAGTTAAGAAAAACACCCTTTGGTCTTAGCTACGGACTATTTCTAAACCTGGAATCATTCTTCAGTAAAATCCTAAAGAAAGAGGAACGTTTCCTGTTTTCTTTTTTTTTAAACTTTTTACCTTTCCGTTTATTTCTCACCACATGTAAGCTGATCTGAGTAATTTTCAAGCTATTTTTCAGCAACACGCCATTGTCATATACTCAAAATAATAGCTGTCATTTTTTGAGATCTTATTTCATTCTAGGCATATTGCTAAATGCTTTAGATGTATTGTCTCATTTAATTCTCAAACAGTAGGTAATAGTAGCTTAATCTTATTTTACAAATGTGGGGGGGGGAAGCTGTTTTGATAAAGCTTAAATGACTTGCCTAAGGCTAGTTACTAAGTGATTGAGGGGACAGTGGGACAGTAGTGCCCTAGTTTTTTCCCCAAAAGCAAGGGTTTTGCTGGAGAAGAAAGGCTGTGAAATTAGTTCATTGAATTTTTTTTTTTCTTTTTTGAGACAGAGTTTCACTCTGTCGCCCAGGCTGGAGTGCAATGGCATGCTCTTGGCTCACTGCAACCTCTGCCTCCTGTGTTCAAGCGATTCTCCTGCCTCAGCCTCCTGATTACGGGCATGTGCCACCATGCCTGGCTAACTTTTGTGTTTTTGATAGAGACAGGGTTTCGCCATACTGGCCAGGCAAGTTTTGAATTGCTGACTTCAGGTGATCCACCCATCTTGACCTCCCAAAGTGCTGGAATTACAGGCATGAGCCAACGTGCCGTCTTTTTTTTTTTTTTTTTTTTTTTTTTTTGATATGGAGGCTTGCTCTGTTGGCCAGGCTGGAGTGCAACGAAGCAGTCTTGGCTCACTTCAACCCCCACCTCCCGGGTTCAAGCAATTCCCCTGCCTCAGCCTCCTGAATAGCTGAGATTACAGGCACTCACCACCATGCCCAGCTAATTTTTTGTATTTTTAGTGAAGATGGGATTTCGCCATGTTGGCTAGGCTGGTCTTGAACTCCTGACCTCAGGTGATCTGCCCACCTTGGCTTCCCAAAGTACTGGGATTACAGGCATTAGCCACTGTACCTGGCCAGTTTATTGCATTTTTTTGTGAATAAGTTGGTAAATTTTCTCTTTGCCAGCCTTTGGGATTTGATGTGGTTTTACCCATAGAAGGAATCCAGGTCTCTGAGTTCCTTGTCATTTGTGCCTTCATGGCACCATGCCAATTCTCCTTTTCTCTTTGTTGTTCATTTTTATAGGCCTGCTGGACAAATTTAAATTCCAAAACAGAAAATAGCTCACAAACCCAGAAGATATTGACTTACATTCATCCTTTCACAGAACAATGATGAGTGGTACTATTCTACAGGATAAAATCTGAAAGAACTCACTACCTTCATTGTTCATAGCAATTGATTTACTCTTGAGAAAGCGGGCTGGTAGTTGAAGTGTGTTTATACAGTGACTCAGACTCAGCCCAGATTTAGGTAACGGGTCTTTATTATCTTTCCTTTCTTTCTTAGGAAGAAAATTGACTAAGTTTTTTACAGCAGAATGATTGCAGCATTTGGAGGTCTGTGTAAAAACTTTAGTTATTGTTGTTCAGTATTTTTAAAGAACTCCATTATGATTTAGTCCCCATTTGAGTTCTTTCTCACCACAAGAAAAAATATGCAGTCTTTCTTCCTTCCCAACTTCCTTCCTTCCCAACTTCCTTCCTTCTTTCTTTTCTGCCTGCCTGCCTGCCTGCTTGCCTTCCTGCCTTCCTTCCTTCCTTCCTTCCTTCCTGCAGTCCTTCCTTCCTTCCTGCCCTCCTTCCTTCCTTCCTTCCTTCCTCCTGCAACTGTCTTTTGGTATTACTCGAGCAGTTTTTATTTCTTACTTAAATCTCTCAATGAGGTAACTGTGAGTCATGCGTGTGTGTGTGTGTGTGTGTGTGTTGTGTGTGTGTGTGTGTGTTGTGTGTGTGTTATTGTGTATGTGTGTTGAGTGTGTTTATACGGATAAACTCAAAAGATACTAATAAGGACTACTGGGGGTAATATTTTCTAGCCACATTTCTTTCTTCAAATCTTTTTTTAAAATTTAATTTTATTTTAAGTTCTGGGGTACATATACAGGACATGCAGGTTTGTTACATAAGTAAACGTGTGCCATGGTGGTTTGCTGCACCCATCAACCTATCACCTAGGTAGTAAGTGCAGCATTCATTAGCTATTTTTCCTGATGCTCTCCCTCCGGCTGCACCCCACAACAGGTCCCTGTATGTGTTGTTCCCTTGCCTTTGTCCCTGGGGTCTTTGTCCAAATTCTAACAAATAACTTTTCTACAATTTGAAGCTGTGATTAAAAATGGGGTAATAGAAGAAGCTAGGAAGTCTTTAAACAAAGGACATTCAAGTGTGTCTAAATGAGTGGGAAACTGGGCCTCTTTATAATAGGCATACTATGTCTTTTAGTGTTGAATAAACACAGCTATTCTGAATGCATCTCTGCTTGTAGAGACATACTGCAAAAATGCTAAGGATAGCTCAGCCTCTGCTACTAATCCCTTTTGTGACTTTGAGCAATTCCTGTAGCTTCACTAGACTTTAGTTTTCTCATTTCCAGAGAAGACAGATTAGTTCAATGTTTCCTGACTTTAATTAGGTGCATATCTTTCATTTTTTGGTCATATCCCATTATTATAGATGTGGTATAATATTTCTCTGTTTCTAAGCTAACATCATTTTAAAAGTCTCTCTCTCTTTTCTTTTAACTGAGGTGAGCATATGAGGAATGAATGTCAGTGGTGAAGACAATGGCCAGGAGAGAATAAGGTGCAGCCTGTGGAGAGGCCAGGGCAGAGGATGCAGTTCTCAGCCTGGGGGGTCAGGAAAAATAGAGGGAAAAAGTTTGTGGGAACAGGGAAGGGGCAGACAGAACTGGGCTTTCTGGCACTTCTTTTGAAAAAAAGAGTTTGGGCCCAGGGATGGAAGGGATGAAATCTAGAGAGTAGGAGGATCTGAGAATAAAGAGGGTGCTAAACTGAAGGGTTGCCAGTGAGGACTTAGGGAAGAGGAATCTAGGAAGCAGGGTTGGCGCCTGCTCCCTGGGAAAGCAGTGCTTTCCCTCAGCCTCCTCTTTTCCTAAACACCAACCTGCTGGCACATCCAGCCACAGCCCTGTGCCTTCTTCCTGCCTGCAGGTCTCAGAGCTGCCACGTGCTACAACCTCTCCTTAGGGAAGGCTGTGGCATGGGAGTCTAGGCCCAGGAAGAGATCTGAGAAGGTGACGGGTAGAGAAGTTCAAGTGGGACCCAGAGGTGAGAACCCAGATTTTTGGAATAAATTTGAACTCTAAGGAAATAATGCTTCCAGTTCTACTATTTTATTTCTCCACAAACTGTTGCTAGTCACTGAAGGGGAAAAAGTTTCTTAATGACAAAGGCCAACCTGTAGGCCCCTTGTTTCATGCCCTTTGTTTCATAAACTTTCAAATCAGAAGGGGCAGTGATGTGGAGGAAGACTTGCATATCTTTATTTTTGGCAGTTTTATTTATCATAATTATTTTAAGTAACCTAGTTCTTTTTTCATTGTGCTCTTACTTTCAAGTGACCAGAAAGCAGGTTATAGAATTAAAGAATGGCTCTAATAGAACTTGAGGTTTGTGGTGGAATGTGCTCAAGTCTTGGAATTAGAAGGCATCGATATTAGTTTTGGGGCTACTGCTTGCTGTTACCTGGTCAAGCTATTGTATGTCTCCAAATCCAATGTATAATCATCATAATAAAATAACAATGTTGATAATACCAAATTGTTGTTAAAAAGAGCAAGAAAAGATTAAGATGTCTATGACAATATTTTGTTAAGCGGAAGGCAGTTGCAGAAAGCTTTATTTTGTGCTAGGCACTGAAATGGTCGTTAATTAGGTCTTTCTCCAAGATCAAAACAGAATTTTGATATTTATTGTATTTGCATGGTCAATGCCTACTATCACACTGTGCATTTGAATTACAAATCTCATTTGGCAATCTTTCCCTAACAAATGAATTCAAAGACTGTCAAATATCTACTCAGTTTGTAGTTTATTATTAAGAAATTCTGGTATCTGAGTCTTCTCATAGTCTACCAATATTCAAATAATATTTCAGCAATATTCTGCTGCTATAGGAACTACTTGTGAATTAACAAATATCTATTGAGTGTTTGTTCTTGGGAGAGCATTTTTATAAAATGGAGCATGCGTTTGCCTGAGGTGAGGGACACTGCGCACAGCCATGCAGGATAGCCCCAGGAACCTCATTTCTGAGTGCTGAATACCATGATGCTGCTCGAAGTTAGGTAATGTAGTGGCCTGCTGGAGGTTGAAATACATATATTTTTTTGTTGAGCAATTAAAGTATAAAAAATTTTGAAGCTGTGTCCCAAAGGGCTTTTGAAAGCAAAGATGATAGCTTGTATTGGGAAGTTTATTTCAAGGAAAGTTTACACTTTAAATGCAGGATCATCTAGTAGAAATTTTATACTCTGATGTGAAATCCATGAAGGTATTCAAAAGCAATATTTTGTTTTAGATTCATCAGACCTCTCATTTCCTCAACACAATAAATAGTCTTACCTTGAAAGGGCTTAAACAAAAGGCAATTGCCTAAGCTTTCTCAAAATTCTAAATCTGATTGGGATTACGTTTTTCCTAAGGCAGAGCAAGGAAACAGAGATATTTCTAAGAAGTTAAAAACTTTAGCATCAAATTCCACTCTCTTCCAGATCTGACATCTTTTAATATGTACAATTATTGACAGGTTGGTTGATTATTTGCAATTAAGTGGGTAAAGCACTCATTGAGTAATCAAATCAGATAATTGCAATTTTATTTTTTAAGATAATTAGTCATTACACAAATATTTTAAGATTAAATATATTTAGAGTTGTGGTTAATTACATCTGCCATGTTCCAATACAAATATTTAATTACTTTACTGATTGCAAGTTATATTTCCTCCCATGTTAAAAAACGGTGACTTTTGGTTTTATAATCAGTTTAAGTAAAAAGGGACAACACCAGATACTAACAATAGCTGTACATTATAAAAAATAGTTTAAGAATCAAATTATGTCAGTGATATTTTAGCAACTGAATTAAGTAAAATTATCAAGAGAAAGGGTGTAGAAACATTACTCTTAAGGAGTGATTTGTTTGACTACATTGGAAAAGTTCCTAGGAACTAATGAAGTACAGAATGGAATTGTAGAAAGGAAGGGTGGCATGAGAATGAAAAAATAGAAACAAAACATTAAAAACTGCATTAGTTTGTTTTTATGTTACTGATAAAGACATATCCAAAAGTGGGTAATTTATAAGGAAAAAGAGGTTTAATGGACTCATAGTTCCACATGGCTAGGAAAGCCTCACAATCATGGTGGAAGGTAAAAAACATGTCTTACATGGCAGCAGGCAAGAGAGAGAACGAGAACCAAGCAAAAGCGGTTTCCCCTTATAAAACTATCGGACCTTGTGAGACTTATCTACTACCATGAGAACAGCATGGAAGAATCTTCCCCCATGATTCAGTTATCTCTCACTGGGTCCCTCCCACAACACATGGAAATTATGGCAACTATAATTCAAGATGAGATTTGGGTGAGGACACAGTCAAACCAAATCCAACAATGGATTATCCTGATAGTTTCACTTCACCTCTGTGTGTTTGGAAAGTGGAGTGTAATGGATAATTTAATTCACTGTCAAATATCTGATTCTCAAGGTTAACTACACTACATGTTATCAGTATAACTGTTTAAAGAGTAGAAAACTGGCTGAGGTGGGTGGATCACGAGGTCAGGAGTTCGAGACCAGCCTGACCAACATGGTGAAACCCCATCTCTACTAAAAATACAAAAATTAGCCAGGCATAGTATTGCGTGCCTGTAGTCCCAGCTACTTAAGAGGCCGACACAGGAGAATTTCTTCAACCCAGGAGGCAGGGGTTGCAGTGAGCCGAGATTGTGCCATTGCACTCCAGTCTGGGCAACAGAGTGAGACTCCATCTCAAAAAAAAAAAAAAGAGTAGGAAACCTCCAAATTGTTTATTTTAATTTATTCAGTACCAGATATCTGTTTTGGAGTATCTGTGAGATGTAACAGGGTAACCAGTCTATTCACATAGTAAATTAAGCTATTATCTGGTGACCTGAGCCATGCAGACAATCAGAATTAGATAACTGTTAGCAGGTAAGAATTTCCAGGGATTATAGCTTCACTTTGACTGGAATACAATAAATTAAAGCATTTTTCTCATACACTATTGTTCATGGAATTCATTGCTTTTGAATATTTCTGACCTTGTAAAATCACTATGGTTTTATTTATTAAATATAAATGAATATAAATATAAATATATAATGAAGCTGTTTTTAAAAATTATTTTAAAAATGAATACTTATATATTCAAGGATTATTATGGCTATAAATAACTATTCCCGTATCTAATCATTCTGTCATTGAGTAAAACAGCTCCAGAAATGTGCTGGAAAAGACTTTGGTGATCTAATATATAACTTCCTTAGTTAACCTATAAGGAAAACAAGGTATGCAGAGAATCAGTGGCCAAGATCACCCATTATGATAATTCAAAACCAGTTCTCCTCTTCTGAAATTGCCTTCAGAAACACACAGGAAAACTGCTTATTATTGTAGGGACAGGCATTGTTTTTGACCAAAATAGAATAACACATGTTAATCACCACCTAACTCATGAGGCATGCTTCCAAATTATTTGAGGCTTAAATTATTTGTTATTTTGGAAATTTTCAAACATTACAGAAGTAGAGAGAAAAAGAAAGTGAATCTTAATATACCTGTTTTACAGTTTCCACATTATAAATATTTTGTTAGCTTTATTTTATTTTTCATCTCCACTACTACTACCATTGCTGGTGATAGTGTTAAATTTTGCTGGTATATTTTATATTTTGAAGTCCCTAATGTCATCTAACTTATGTTATTGGTTTACTATGCATCCCTGACATATAAGGGCATTTTTAAAAACACAATCACACTGTTGTTATCATACTAACAAAATGAACAATAATTTCTTAGCGTTATTTAATACCCAGTTCATATTCTATTTCCTTGATTAATTTAAAAACATTTTTTAAAAGTTAGTTTGTTTGAATCAGTGTCTAAACAAGGTGTTCACATTGCATTTGGTATTTATAGTCTTAACCCTTTTAATCTATAATAGTCTCTTTTGATTTTGTTATCTTTCTTATCAATATTATTGATTGACAAATCAATTGTATACATTCATAAGACACAGTGTGATGTTATGGTATCTGTATAAAATGTGACATAATTAAATCAAGCTAATAAACATGTTCATCCCTTGCATACCTATCATTTCTTTTTTATGGTGAGACATTTGAAATATAATTAGTGATTATAATTATAGTAGTAATATATAATACTTTATTGTTGACTATATTTACTCTGCTGTGGAACAGATCTCAAAACCTATTTCTCCTGCCTATCTAAAAGTTTGTACCCTTCAATCAACAATTCTCCATTCACTCCCTTCCCAACTTGTTACTGCCACTTCCTCTGCCCACCTTTACCCTCTGCCAGCCTCTGGTAAGCATAATTTTTCTCTCTGCTTCTATGAGTTCAGCCTTTTAAGATTCCACATCTAAGTTGATCATGTGATATTTGTTTTCTGTGCCTAGCTTTTTCAGTTAGCTTAGTGTCCCCTGGATTCATTCATGTTGTCACAGATGACAGATTTTTCCTTTTTTAAGGCAGAATAGTATTCCATTTGTATATATACCAGATTTTCTGTATCCATTCATTTGTTAATGGACACTTTAATTGATTCCCTATTTGGCTATTTCGAGTAATGCGTTTGATTGTTTTCCCTGTCTTTTGTTTGTTTCTTCCTCTCTTGCTGTCTTTCTTTGTGGTTTTCTGGCAGGCCAGATCTCTCTGTAACACAGGCCTCCATAACAACTGTTTCAGTACCGACTGAGTGGTGAAGTGAAATATTAAAAACTGAAAGGTACACTGCTCTTATATAAAGGCTGGAATGTAACAAAAGCTCACTAAGAGTATTGCCTAAGCCTTTTCTGGACCTTAAAGCATGAAAAAATAACAGAAGAATTCTTACTAGGATCTGTTTAAATTAAACAAGTTTTACTGGGGGTCTGTAGGAACTCCCCAAACCTCCATGATTTAGTAGGAGACAAGATAAAGGTAATCACTCCAGCACTTGAACCCATTTAGTAAATTTACTGAGTAAATTCACCATCAGGAAATTTACTGAGGCTCCAGAAGAAGGTCTTCAGGATTCAGATCTTAGTTACAGATTAAAAGAAGTTAATCACTTATGTCTTTA
>CAUYQU010006655.1:0-22607 GCA_963574635.1 Cheracebus regulus
TCAGCCTTTTTGCACTGGTTTCTTCCCATTGTTGTGGATTTATCCACCTGTCGTCTTTGTAATTGCCAACTTTCAGATTGGGTCTCTGAGTGGACGTCCGGCTTGTTGGTGATGAAGTTTTATCTGTTTCTTAGTTTTCCTTTGGGGGGCACCCCTTCCCTACAGAGCTGGGCCTTCCCGGGTTCAGCTGTGCTTGTTCTCAGTCCTCGGCACTTCCAATTGCTGTTCTCCTTGTGGGGATGGGACTGGCCGAGCCCGACTAAAAAGGCATCCAGTCCTGTACACTCTGCACAGAGAAGCGCCATGCCGGCCAAAAGAGTCGCGCTGGCGACCCGTGTGGCTCCCTCACTGAGAATCTCCCAGTTTGTGGGAATCTAAAATTCGTCTGAAATTGCGGCATCCACTCGCTCTCTGCGCTTTCACTGGGAGCTACAATCCTGAGCTGCTGCTACGTGGCCATCTTGGATCTCTCTCCTACACCGTTTTTAATATCACATCAACCATAATATTTGTGCTTTTATTGTGTTGTATTATTTGTTTTAATCAAATTGTGTTTCAGAACACTATGTAAATTGATGTAGTACTAGTTCTTTTTTTAAAATACTGCACAATATACCATTATTCTCTCTAAAAGTGTGAATTGCTGTGTGAAAATATATCTACCATTTCAAAATTTCAAAATATTACAAATAGCTTTTACTAACAATATATACAACCAGTTATATATATGTATGGATCTGCTTCTCAGCCCTCTGTTTTCATTTAACCGGTCTTTTTATGGAAAAAAATAGCTGATTTTATTATTATCAATGCCAAACAAGTCTTTAAATCAACTAAAATTTATTTAATTAAGCATAAAGTTACGTTGACATTTATATACAACCACAGTAAATACAATTCTTGGCATAAAGATTTTAGAGCCTTTAGATGTTAAAGATTCCCCACCTGCAAGACTACATATATAAAACTCACATCATCATTTATATAACAGGGGATTAGTTAATCAAATTAAAACAGTTATACTATCTAGAATAAAATAAAATGGAAATAATTTACTCATAAGATTCATATTTAAACCATCTTTTTTACAAAATAGTATCCTGAGAATAATAATTCCAGGAAGCTTCAACTTGAGCAAAAGTGTAGTCACTTAAATAACAGCAGTTACTGAAACTGAAAATGAGATTAGTTAAAATTACTTTGGAAGAGAGAAAAAATATTGCCAGGTTTCTTGCTGTGGTTCTGGACGTTCAGTAGAAATCAACCCTGAAGGGAACTCACTTCTACCTTCAGAATATGGGGGCAGGGAGGAAATCCAGGTCTTGAGGGAAGGTAAGGAGGAAAACCCTTCGGTGGATAGACATTTCTCATTGCAAATGGAGCATGTGGTGGACTTGGGAAATCATTTGGTGGAAAATAATGTGGAGAAGCTCCAAACATGGTTCCTGGAGGAGGTTGAGGCAAACGAGGTCCTCTTCTCATGAACAAGCCCCTCGAATCCCCTGGAAACAATGGACCTCTGATTGGAGCAAGAGGTGAAGGAACAAAGCCAGGGCCAGTTGCTTCATTTTCAGTGGGAAAAGATGAATCAGGCACATTTAAATTACCAAGATCACATTTGGTATTATTTCTACTGGACTCCATTTCAGAAGGCATTGACCCATCCATTTTACTGAAAGGCATATTAAAATTTCTGAGTTCTGCTGGTCCAGACAGTCTATCAGAATTATAATAAAATCTGTCTTGCCTTTGTGAAAGGAGAGCTGAATCAGGATATGATTGTCCTGGTGGAGGAAACATTATACTATGGTCCTGTCCCCATGGAGGTACCAGGGACCCAGTGTCAGAAGGAGCCCTGTGAGGACTGGTTAACCTGTCACAGGTTGATTCTCCTCTTTCATTGGTAATATGATGGTCCAGAGGATTCCCTGGGCCTCTTAAGCCTCTTCCTCCTCCCACTGGAAGCAAAGGTGAGAGTCTGAGTGGACCTCCCACGAAGTTGGAGGAGAGAGAAAAGTTCTTGTTTCAGATGAAGGCCAACCCAATGGTGAGGGACCATAGGGGAATGTTCTCTGCCAAATCCTGTATTTTGAACATCAAGTGCATAAGGATCTTTTTGTAAAAGTTCAAATTTAAACTCTCTTTCAGTTAGTTTTTGTCTGTTGTGAGCATTTTCTTTCCTTAAGTCACTGAGGTTTCTTTCAGCAGTCTGAGCTGCCAACCAATTATCATGTGATTTTTCTCATGGGAAATAATCTGCCCTTGATGAGACTGAATCGTTCTTTCCAATTCTTCTTCAAGATCTTTGGCTTGCTTTCTATAGGTCTCCAGCTCGTCAGTGGTATGGCTGATCTTTTCGTCTACTTTAGAAAGTTTCTCTTTTTTCTCTAGCTGGTAATTTTCCTCTACTGTTAATTTCCTGTAAAGTTTCACTGCATTTTATTGATATAATTGAGTCATTACATTTTTGTTGAAGGTTCTGATTCTCACTTTCAAAATGCGTGTTTTGTTTGATCAGCTTCAGATAACTGAATATAAATTTGGTTTCTTTCTCCTTCTAAGGTTTTTAGAGAAGCATTAACTTCGCAGCATGAGTCAGTTTCTCCAAAGCTCCTTTTGGATGATCATCTAAGTAAGCACCATTTTCCGATTCACTGTTCATTTCTAATTCCAAGTTACCACCATTCGTTATGTCTTCTCCAAGCATAACAGCCCAATCTTTCATCTTCAGCAAGTGTTCTTGAAGAGTCTTGATGCATCTTGATGCGATTTCTTTATCATTTAGAACTTGTTCTGTGTGTACTTTGGAGTCTTCCAATGTTATTTTCTGTTTATTAAGTCCACTCACTCTTTCTTTCCATACTTCAGCTTCTTGCAAAAGCTGTTTCTGGCTTTCCTGAAGTTGAGAATTTTCATTCAAAGCATCTTTTATCGCTATCTTCAGTTGTTCTCCATTCATTTGAAGCATCTTGAAGGTCATTTTGGCTTCAGCTATTTGTGATTTGAGGGATTTTGACTTATCTCCTAGAGACTGTATCCTTTTTGAAATATCTACCATCAACTCATCTTATTCAGAATGTTTACATTTCTCTTAACTTTTTCTAGACAGAGTATTTCAACCTCAAGTTCACAATTGAACCTGTTTAGCTTTTCAAAGGTTGCCTCCAAACTTTGTGTTCCTGCTGCCTGCCTCCTTCTCAAAGCCAGCATCCTTTAAAGATGACTCTACTTCATAGCCTTAATACTCTTTTTGAACAGGCTAAATTTTTCAAGTAGTTTACATTTTCCTTCAATTAGTCCAGAAAGTGCTACAGCAAGCGTTTTCTCTCTTCCCACATAAAGCCAACTCCTAACTGATTTAAAACTTCTCCACACACACACAAAAAGGGAACAGCAAAAAATCCAACAACAGCTGCCCATGTTGCTAATTCCCATGGAAAATTATAAGAATTAGAATCCGGTTCCATACTTTTAGGCAGTGCTGCCACAATCCTGTGTAGCTCCTCCAAGACCAGCCGTGTAAGTATGGCTGAGGGGTAGCTCCAGGCTTCTCCATGTCAAAGCTGCTCTGGCAGTTGCTGCAGTAACCCTAGCCTACTGGGGTCACAGTAAGCTTCGGAGAACACATAGCCTTCTGTCTGGAAACTGAATCCACACGTGGCAACCGGAGCAGACTACTGTGGAGCCGGCTGCTGGGGGAGCTGGGGAACACAGGCACTCACAGGCCTCACAGGCCTCACAGGCCCACACTGCCCACCCTGACCCCCTAGTTACACTTTACATCCTGAGGCAGCACAGGTTCAGGCCCAACACCCATTTAACTGTTTCTTATTGGTAATATCATATTGTGTTAATTACTTTAGCTTTTTAATAATAAAAACATTTGTCAAGGAGACTACAAATTTATATTTCCTCAAAATTGCCTTGGCCACTGTTGACATTTTGCTCTTCTATGTGAACTCTACTATCAACATGTGAAGTTTCATTTAAAAATCATTTTGGCTGTTTTTTGTCTGTTTTTACAAACAGGGTCTCACTCTGTCACCCAGGCTAAAATTCAGTGGCGCAATCATAGCTCACTACACTCAAAACCCTGGACTCAAGAGATCCTCCCACCTCAGGCTTTCAAGTAGCTAGGACTACAGGTATGTGCCGCCACACTGAGACACTTTGGCATTTTGAATTGCATTAAATTTACAGATAATTTGGGACAAATTTCCATAGCTATGGAAATTGACTTTTTGCATCATGAAAGTAACATTTTACCCCTTTAAGATTATCCTTTGACTGGGTACAGTAACTCATACCTGTAATCTTAGCACTTTGGGAGACCAAGGTGGGTGGATTACGAGGTCAGGAGATCAAGACCATCCTGGCCAACATGGTGAAACCCTATCTCTACTAAAAATACAAAAATTAGCTGGGAGTGGTGGTACATGCCTGCAGTCCCTGCTACTCAGGAGGCTGAAGCAGGAGAATCACTTGAACCCAGGAAGAGGAGGCTGTAGTGAGCAGAGATCACACCACAGCACTCCAGCCTGGGCAACAGAGCGAGACTGTCTCAAAAAAAAAAATAAAATTATCTTTTATGTCCTTCACAAACATTTTATAATTTTCTCTGTTAATGTTTTATGCATACTTTGTTTTTATTACTAGTTTAAGAGTAGTTTTAAATTCCATTTTGTTCAGAGTCTTGCTTTGTCACCCAGGCTGGAGTGTGGTGGTACAAGCTTGGCTCACTGCAACTTCTGTTACCCAGGTTCAACCGATTCTCATGTCTCAGCCTCCTGAGTAGCTAGGATTACAGGCATGCACCAACACGCCCGGCTAATTTTTACATTTTTAGTAAAGACAGGGTTTTGCCATGTTGGCCAGGCTGGTCTTGAACTCCTCGCCTCAAGTGATCCATTCACCTCGGCTCCCCAGAGTGCCAGGATTACAGGTGTGAGCCACCACTCCCAGCCTAATCACATTTCTTAATTGGTCATTGAATGCAGGAACACCGTTTGAATTTATATTAAGCAATGTTTGCTTTTTTAAAAAAATCTCTATGCTATGTTTGGTTAAAACAAAACATCAGAATGCATCTTATACAATAAGCATATCGTTTGGTGAAACTGAAACATATATACTGAGTTACAATGTAAAATATAAGATTCATTAACTTGGATTACAGGCATTTGAAGCCACTATTTTAAGTTTGAAGTTGTTAAGTTTCTTAGCCATTACTTTCCTTTTTTATTAGTGAGAATATATAGCTATAGTTACTGTGTTTTTATATACATATATATGCATATATATGTGTGTGTGTGTATATATACACACACATATATATATGGGGGCAGAGCTAGCTGAGGTTTTATTTTGGACCAAGAGAAAAAAGCAACTGAACTGTTTTACAGCTAGAGGCATGGGCAAGGGGGGTCCCAAGGCAGTAAACACCCCCATGCCTCAGGTGAGTCTCCTGTTCCCTGTGCTCCCCTGCACAGGAGCCTCCCTCCGGGGCTGTAGGGCAGCCAAAGGAGGGGCTGGCTGGGAGGGGGTGCTGCAGCTGTTGACTTGGGCAGGACGTCAGAGGACTCGGACACCAGTGTCCCATCACAGGTCTCAATCTTGAGACCACGGCCTTGGTGGTGCTGGTGCAGCTGAAGGAGCTGGAGCCCAGGCCGTAGCTGAGGCTGGGGCTTGTGAGGCCCCCACAGGCCGAGCCCAGACCACCTGCATGGCCACTGGTGGTCTCTGTATGGATACTATGTTCTACATCCCAGACTCCAGCCGGCTCTCCTCGCCCTCCAGCAGCTTCCTGTAGGTGGCGATCTCAATGTCCAGGGCCAGCTGGACATTCATCAGCTCCTGGTACTCATGCAGCTGCCATGCCATGTCCTGCTTGATCTGCTGCAGGGCAGCCTCCAGCTCGGACAGCTTAGTGTTGGCATCTTTAACGGCCAGCTAGCCGAGCTGCTCAGCATCTGTGATGGCGGCCTCCAGGAAAGCCCTCTGGCCTTTGAGGCCCTCAATCTCAGCCTGGAGCTGGCTGATGTTCCGGTTCATCTCGGAGATCTCAGTGTTTGTATGCTGCAGGTCATCCCCATGCTTCCCAGCCTGCATCTGCAGCTCCTCATACCTGATTGGTACATGCTCTCCACCTCAGCCCAGCTGTGGTTGGCAATCCCCTCATACTGCGCCTTGACCTCAGTGACGATGCTGTCCATGTCCAGGGAGCCGCTGTTGTCCATAGGCAGCACCACAGATGTGTCCTGAGATCTGGGACTACAGCTCCCGGATCCCCTCTTCATACAGCTGCCTGAGGAAGCTGATCTTACCAGTCAGCCCTTCTAGGCGAGACTGCAACTCTACCTCATTCATGTAAGCTTCATCCACATCCTTCCCGATGAGGACAAATTCATTCTCCATCTCTGTACACTTATGGATCTCATCCTCATACTCGTTCTTGAAGTCCTTCACCAGCCCCTGCATGCTGCCAAGCTCCGCCTCCAGCTTCAGCTTCTCCTGGCCCAGAGTCTCCAGCTGCCGCCTCAGGTTGTTGATGCAGCTCTCGAACATGTTGTCCATGTTGCCCCGAGCCACCTTCTGCTGCTGCAGGAGGCTCCACTTGGTCTCCAGCATCTTGTTCTGCTGCTCAAAGAACCCTACCTTGTCGACAAAGGAGGCAAACTTGTTGTTGAGGGTCTTGATCTGCTCCTTCTCCTGGGTGAGCACAGCCTAGATGTCAGAGTCTACCTCCAGGTTGAGGGGGTTCAGCAGACTCTGGTTGACCATGACAGCAGTGATGCCTCCCATGCTCACGCTGCTGGCCCCATCATAGCCTGCACCCAGGCCACCCCAGAAGCTGCTGGGTGGCCTGGGCCACTTGGGAGAAGCTCAAGGATCTGATGTAGGCACCAGGCCCACTCGTGTAGGAGCGGCTGCTGAAGGTCCAGGGGCCAGAGGTGGACACCTTGTAAGATTTCTGGGTCACCCTGATGGACATGGTGGCGGAAGGAGTGGAGGCAGGTGGGCTTAAACAGGCACTGATTCCAGAAGGAGTGGAGAACCTGCTTCTTACTGCCTTTATATTTCTAAACCAATCGTCATTTCCCTCCATCTTCAATAATTCAGTTATATATTTCCTTAGCAGTCTGAAGATTTTACTCTTGTTGCTGATGAGAAGTCTGCTTAAATACCATAGTCTTTCCTTTGTAGATAGTGTCTACTACCTCTGGTAGTATCTTAAGATTTTCCCTTTTTCAGAATGCTCTGCAGTTTTACTTTGGTAGCTGACTTAATTTTATTATTCTCGACACCTACAGCTAATTTCCCACTTAGAGACATCTCTTTTTTCATTTCAAGTAAACTCTGTGTCATTACCACTTTGAGTGTTACTTTTCTACCATCTTTCTCTTCTTGGCCATTTGTCAACATTTACTCGTTAAAATCCTGTTAATTCTATTAGTTTATCCTCCAAGTTTCACAAGTGTTTTCATGTTTTTTGTATCTTACTGTCTCTAACTTATTAATTTCTTATTAATGAATTAGCATCTTATTTATGCATTCTCACTTTCACTAGTCCAATATAATTTTTATTTTATAAATTGCGATTTCTTTTTAATTTTAATTATATTGACCATATTTGTCATTTTCAAGATACTTAATTTTTTTAATTTTAATGAATTTTTTTCTTACATATGTAATTTTGACTTCTTAGATGTCCCTATCTCTTGTTCTTTCCATAGTTTTTGTTCTTTGCCTCTTTGACAAATCCCAAGTAAACACTGTTCAGATTCTTCTATCATTTTCATTTTCATTCATCTTCTGCTTGGTGGGGTTTTTTAAGCTGTCTTTTTTAAGAATCCATGTGTTGTGGAAATTGTATTTGCATATTTTAAGGGGTTATTTTTTAACATCTCTTTCAGTACTCACTTCTCTCTGCTGGGGGCTTTTGTTGGGGACGTCATTCCACCTCTGTGTCTTAAACTGCAGCCTTCTCCTTCATAATCCATTCTCTTTCATAATTCTCATTGCTCCACAGAGCATGTAAGAGCTTGCAGAGTCAATAATGCAAGGTACTTGCTCAGAGCTGGTAATACAGCTGTTTCTGTGGTCTCTAATCCTTTAGGGTTAGTCACTTCCTACAAGTCATTGGCCTAGCAGTAGATGGCACAGCTTTATCTCACCCTTGCTTCCCTGTGGAGCAGCCATCCCCAGTCCTTGGTTTAAGTAAGTTCTTTTTAGACCCCGTCTCTCTGTAGCATCTACGTAGCCTGGAATCTCAGAATTCTGTTTCAGTCATATTCTCTGTTCTGTTTATCACTCAAAGAAAAGTCTATCTTGTTTTTCTTTTTCGAGATTAGCTATCTCTGTTTTTCATTTTAAAATATAGTTTATAAATCATTACTGTGGTTTTAAAGTCAGAGATAGCCTCAAAGTGTAGACTTTTAACAGTGTCTTGGCCAGGAATCTTGACTCTTCATAGGAAAAGTGAACTATTGTATTTTCCTCTTTTTATACTGTGAATTTCCAAAGGCTAAAAGGAAGACATTTTCATCCTTATTCACCCATACTTAATAATCTGTGGCATACTGTAAGCACTTAATAAATATTGAATTGTATTTAATGCCTCTTGTCATCTTTTAAACCTGAGGGCAAAAAGTTCATTCTATATGAATTGGGAAGTTAAAGAAGAAAGCCTTTGTCTCATCCATTTCATATATTCAGCTATATGAAGGATCAAAGTTTGAATCCGATTGTAAAGTTTATAACTCTGATATTTTTATTACTTAAATTTCCATGAATCTAGCTTTGGGTAACTAGTTAGAGATGTAACGAAAGGACATATAGTTTTCCAGATTTAATAAAATGGAATACCAAGATGGAAACACACTTTACATCTTACTTATATTGATTTATATGTGCCAGAAACTGGGGGTTTTTTGGGTTTTTGTTTTTATTCATTTTGTCTGTTTTCTTTTTTGGTGAATGTATAATTAAACTTTCAGAGAGGACTGTAATGGTTAACCAAGTGGCAACTTCTTTACAGGAGGTGGAGTGTGGTAGGGAAGATATTCAGAAGGTTCATATAAATTATCCATGCAGACTAATCTTAATTTTTAAGTTTTAGTCAGACCTTAATGCACTACTTTATATTTGTAATTACTGTAATTATTTCTGATTGTTTACCCTAATTCATATGCTAAAAATAATTTAAGACAAAGATCATTATCCTCAATCAGGGGTTGCCAACCCCTGGGACAGAGACCATTGCTAGCCTATGGCCTGTTAGGAACCAGGAGGCACAGCAGGAGGGGAGCAGCAGGTGACTCGGCATCATCACCTGAGCTCCCCCTCCTATCAAATCAGCAATGGCATTACAGTCTCATAGGAACGTGAACCCTATTGCAAACTGTGCTTATGAGGGATCTAGGTTGTGTGCTCCTTGTGAGAATCTAACTAATTCCTGACGATCTGAGGTAGAACAGTTTCATCCCGAAACCATCCCCTGCCTTTGTCCATGAAAAAATCATCCTCCATCAAACCGGTCCTTGTTGTCCAAAAGGTGGGGAACACTGTCCTAAATGATCCACAAATGTGTCACAAATACAGTAATATAATTTTGTATTAAAATCATGCTTATTTATATATTCTTTAGATACCTTTCTCATAAAATTTTCACAAAAAAATGTATGGGTTGATTTTGCATTTTATAGGTGAGGAAATACACACATAGTAGCACAGAGGAAACAAACAGCAAACTATGATTTGAACCCTGGTTTGACCGATGTTTCAATCTCCTAGCCATCAGGTTCACTTCCCTACATATGTTTCAACACTTCTCTGCAGTCAGTAAAGTGTTATGGATTCTACTGGCTTTGATTTTGGGTGAGAGGATTAGAATGATTTGATTGTGTACATACTTTAATTAAAATGTTTTCATTTTAATTTACTACAGTTGAAACGGGATCTGAAATATGACAAAACCTCCTAGGGCATCTTTGCTTTCAGACACAGCCCTCACAACCCTCACACTTCATCAAACCCAAACATAACACAGAGTGATCTTCATGAAACATAAAACCTACTTTTCATACTCTATTAAAGTATATATATGCATTACAACACTCTCTTGTTTTTTTCTCATCATCTTAGCTTGGATATTTGTACACCAGTGTTCAATGCAGGGTTATTCACAATAGCCAAAGTGTAGAAACAACCCAAATGTCCATAAACAGATGACTGGATAAACAAAAATGTGATATGTACATACAATGAAATATTATTAAGCCATAAAAAGAATGCAGTTCCAATACATGCTATAGCATGTTCTGGTTTCCAATGCCATGATATCTGGGAAAGGCAATGACTCATCTAAAAAAAGGCTAGGTGAGCAAAGAGTTAACTCAAGGAGAATGATTAATATGACGAGTATTTTCGCTAGGCAATAGTAAGGTCAGATGAACCAGCCCTTCTCCACAACACAGCAAACCACAGTGGAGCTTCTATTTACATCTGACAACTCCTGGAGCTCTCTTCTAGACAATGCATATTTAACACCACACTATGCCCTTCTAACTCCCTTTTTTCTTGGTTCACAAACGCTTATCCCCATTTTTTGCTCCTGAGAAACTGAAATATCCCAGCTTTCTTGATTATCTTTTTTTTTTTTTTAGTTTTGCCACTCCAAAATTATATCTGGCCATCTGATTGGAATAATGGATATTTGCAAAGCTCATTTGAGTCATATATTCATTGACATGCCCTTCATATATGTATAAAAATTCTTGCAATTGTGTATGAATTTAATCGGCTCTCTTCTCCTTTCAAACTTCCTGTAAGCAGCTAGAACTCACATTTTCCCATAACTAGGGTTATTGCTATTACCAGATGCGTATCTGCCACTCTTGCCTGATGTAGTTCCTCAAGATACTGTATCTTACAAATTTTTATCATGTGTTCCAATAGTGAATATGTGATAAAAAATTTTAAACACCAGCCAGGCACAGTGGCTCATGCCTGTATAATCCCAGCACTTTGGGAAGCCAAGGTGGGTGGATCATGAAGTCAGGAGTTTGAGACCAGCATGGCCAACATCGTGAAACCTTGTCTCTATAAAAATACAAAAAATTAGCCAGGCACAGTGGCAGGCACATGTAATCCCAGCTACTCAGGAGGCTGAGGCAGGAGAATCATTTGAATCTGGGAGGTGGAGGTTGAAGTGAGCCAAGATTGCGCCATTGCACTCCAGCCTGGCAACAGAGCAAGACTCCACCTCAAAAAATAATTAAACACCTAACTAGCATTTAGTATAACATCTGACATATTAAAGGTACCCAATAAAACCTTGCCAATAAAGTTTTCCCATCAAGAAAGATATTAAAAAGAATGAGCCAGATGATCTGAAAGCAATGCCAAAATTGGGGCCCTATATATCTTTTAGATAGCAGCTACACTGGATAAATGTTTGACTTTCCAAAATGATTGCTTTTAAAATGATAGTTCTTACTTGTATGTATATGTTGGATGATACTTCATGCAATGTGCAGTCATGTTACTTTATAATATATCTTGAAGCTTCATAATGTTCTGATAGTGTATAGAACTATCTGCCTCCCAGGTTCAAGTGACATGGGGAAGAGGCCTGGACATGGGGTAGAGGCCCATGTCTATAATAAAAGGCCTAAGAGACCCAGTTGAATTCAGTAAGTGAAAAAGAATGGACTGTTACAAAACGGAACTTCTTTGTAATTCTCCACTTTGCTTCTTTCTGGTCTCCAACTTTGATCTCCTTCCCTTTGAAAGGAAACAGCATCTGCCATCTGGTCTAATTATGAATGCCACAAAGTCAAAGATTTTCAGCCTTCTACCTTACTGTACACATGGTGGAACTGTATTTCCTATACCCCTTGTGGTTGAGTGTGGCCATGTGACAAGCTAATTTTGGCCCAAGAGTTCTGAATGCAAGTATCGTGTGTCTATTCCCAGTCAAGAATTTAACTGTTCTCTTTTTGGTCTAGCATGGAAACTATTAGTGTTCAAAATGACTCCTGCTCTGTTAGGCTAGGTCCCTGATTAACTATGATGAACAGATTTTTCTACTAATTCTCAATGGACATACAGCATGAGAAAGAAATAAACCCTTCTTTGAAGACACTGAAATACTGGGTTCCATTGTAACTGCACTGTCAGTTAGGCTGTCCTGACTGATACTCACAGACTGGCTGTCAAGCCATTGGACTAGAAGGGGGAAAAGAAAAGTAGGCCCAATAGGGTTTAACAACCTATTGGTCTATATTCCATCACTTAAGAAGGATTCCTAGAAAAGAACTAGAATGAACAATGGAGGAACACGTGATAAAAGATGAAGAGGATCTTAGAAAAGCAAATAGACTGAATTGGAGTAATCTGTCATGGTCAGGAAAGACTGCAATACATTTCACCCTAGATTCAAAAGAGAAACACCAATTTTAACAAATGTCGGCCGGGTGTGGTGGCTCATGCCTGTAATGTCAGCACTTTGCAAAGCAGAGTCGGGCGGATCACCTGAGGTCAGGAGTTCGAGACCAGCCTGACCAACATGGATAAACCCCTTCTCTACTAAAAATACAAAATGAGCCTAGTGTGGTGGTGGGCGCTTGTAATCCCAGCTACTTGGGAGGCTGAGGCAGGAGAATCACTTGACCCAGGAGGCAGAGGTTGTGGTGAGCAGAGACTGCACTATTGCAATCCAGCCTGGGCAACAAGAGCAAAACTCCAACTCAAAAAGAAAAAAGAAAAAAGAAAAAAAAAGAAATGTCAGCTGGGCACAGTAGGCTCACGCCTTATCCCAGCACTCTGGGGGGCTGAGGCAGGCAGATCGCCTGAGGTGAGGAGTTAAAGACCAGCCTGGCCAACATGGTGAAACCTCCTCTCTACAAAAATACAAAAATGAGCCAGGGATGATGGCAGGTGCCTGTAATCCCAGCAACTTGGGAGGCTGAGGCGGGAGAATCACTTGAACTTGGGAGAGGGAGGTTGCAGTGAGCTGAGATAGTGCCATTGCACTCCAGCCTAGGTGACTGAGTGAGACTTCATCTCCAAAAGAAGAAAGGAGGAGGAGGGGGGAGGAGGGGGGAGGAGGGGGGAGGAGGGGGAGAGGAGAAGAAGAAGAAGGAGAAGGAGAAGAAGGAGACAGAGGAGGAAGGAGGAGGAAGGAGAAGGAAGGAGGAGGAATGAGGAGGAGGAAGAAGGAAGAAGAAGAAGGAAGAAGAAGAAGAAAAGAAGAAGAAAATAAATGTCATGAGGAAAGACACAAAGAAGCCAAGCACCGTGGCTCACACCTGTAATCCCCATACTTTGGCAGATGAGATGGGGGGATCACTTGAGGCCAGGAGTTTGAGGTTGCAGTAGGCTGTGATCCCCCCATTGTACTCCAGCCTGGGGAACATGGCAAGACTCTAGCCCTAAAAAAACTTAATACATTAGCCAGGCGTGGTTGTGCACATCTGTAATCCCAGTTACTTGGGAGTCCAAGTCAGGAATTCAAGGCTGAAGTGAGCTATAATTGCATATTTGCACACAGCCTGACAGAGCAAGACCTTGTCTCTTAAAAAAAAAAGCAAGAAAGAAAGAAAGAAAAGAGGATAGGAGAGATGTATTAGATTTATTAAAGGCTACAACAATTATTGATGGATAGGAGGAATACATTCTAATGTTCTACAGCACTATGGGTAATAATATATAGTTTCAAGTAGCTGGAAGAAGGATATTGAATGTTCCAAGCATAAGGAAATGATAAAATGTTTAAGATAAGGGATCTGCTAATTACCCCGATCTGATCACCACATATGGATTGAAACATCACTATGTCCCCCATAAATATGTATAATTATTTTGTGTTAATTTTAAAAATAAAATATAATTTTAAAAATTTCCAGAAAGGAAATAACCTAAACTTGTACTAGAAAAGAGCAAACTTAGCCTAAAGCAAGTAGAAGGAAGAAAATAATGATTAGAGCAAAAATTAATGAAATGGAGAAAACAGAATAGAGAAAAATCAATAAAACCAGAAAATGGTTCTTTGAAAAAAAAAATCAGCAAAATGGACAAAGCTTTAGGTAGACTGAGAAAAACAAGATTCAAAATTACAAAAGTCAGGAGTGAAAGAGAGTACATTACTACTGACCTTACAAAAATAAATAAAAAGGTGTATAAGTGAATACTATGAAGAAGTGAATCCCACAAATTAGATAACTTAGGTGTAAATGGACAAATTCTTAGAAGACATAAATTACTGCAAGTTAATCAAGAAGATAATGTGAATAAAACTATAAAAAGGAAACAGACTGAATTAATGAGAATTTTTTTAAAGTTTTCACAAAGAAAAGCCCAGACCCAAATGGCTTCAACAGCAAATTCTGCCAAACATTTAAAGAAAAACTAATACCAATTCTTCATGAATGATTCCAATATATTTGGAGGAGGGATTACATCCCAACTCATTTTATGAGGCCAGTATTATCCTAATACAAAAATCAAATGACATCACAAGAAAAGAAAACTAGAGGCCAACATCTCTTATGATTACAAGTGCAAAAATTCTCAACAAAATATTAGCAAACTAAACCCATCAACATATAAAAATAATTACATGCCATAATCAAGTAGGATTTATTCTAGGAACAAAAGGTTGGTTTAATGTCCAAATAATTAATGTAATACACTATGTCAATAGAATAAACCCCAAAACCCCATGATCATCTCAGTAGATGCAGAAAAAAAAATCATTTAATAAAATCTTACTCCTTTTCACAATAAAATACTCAACAAAGTCAGACAGAAAAGAACTTCCCCAACAAGATGAAGGATATTAACAAAACACTCACAGCTAACATCAGACTTAATGATGAAACATTCAATGCTTTCCAAAATAGGCAAAAATAAACAAGTATATCCATGCATATACTTCTGGTCAACATTGTACCAGAGTGTCTAGCAAGGGCAATTAGGCAAGAAAAAGAAATAAAAGGCATCTAGACTGGGAAGAAAGAAGTAAAACTATCTCTATCTTACAGTGGATATATTCTTATATAGAGAAAATTCTAAGAAATACACACAAAAAACTATTATGACTAAAAAACAGGTTCAGCAAGGTTGCAGGATACAAGCTAATAGACAAAAATCAATTTTATTTCTATATACAGCAGGTCTTTGAATAACATCACTTTCTCCTACATTGTTTTATTATAATGATGAGAAAAAAAATAGATTCCACTGGGGTCGCTGTCCCATGTGGAGTTTGCACATTCTCCCTTTATCTGTGTGAGTTTTCTTCAGGTATTCTGTTTCCTCTCGCTTCCCAAAGATGTGCACATTAGGTGAACTGGTATGTCTGGATTGCCCCAGTCTGAGTTCGGGCGGTGTGTGTGAGTGCGCCCTGCCATGGAATGTTGTCCTGTCCAGGACTGCTTCCCACCTCAAGCCCTGAACTGCTGAGATAGGCTCTGGCCACCTGTAACCCTGATCCAGAATCAGCAGGAAAATAATTACCATACCTGTTTTTATTAATCTGTCTTAAATGTATGAATAGCTCACATTTATTTCAATGTTTAATATTATTACAAGTGTTTCGGTCTTTATTAAGAAGTTTGGAGATGATTTTGTGACCAGAAATATGCTGCAGGAAATTAATACTTGTTTCTATCAATTAATCTATGGCAAAGTTAGTTTCATTATACATAATTTCACTTAAAGCTGCAGTTTCCAAGAATGTATCAATGATGTTAAGTGAGGACTCACTTTGTTAGCAATAAAAAATCTGAAAATAAAATTAAGAAAACAATTCCATTGGTAACATCACCAAAAAGAACAAAATACATAGAAATAAATGTAGCAAAAGAAGTATAAAACTTCGGTCATGAAAACTATAAAACACTGTGAAAAGAAATGAATGAAAACCTAAATAAATGTTGACATACCATTTTCATGGGTTGAAAGACTTAATATTGTTAAGATGACAATAATCCCCAAGTTGATCTACAGATTCAACACAATCCCAATTAAAATCTCAGATAGCTTGTGTGTGTGTGTGTGTGTGTGTGTGTGTGTGTGTGTGTGTGTGTATGTGTGTAAACTGACAAGATGTTTCTAAAATTCACATGGAAATGCAAGGGGCCAAGAATAGCCACAACAATCTTGAAAGAGAACACTTTTGTGGAAGTTGGAGGATCTGTCGATTTGAAAACTTACTAAAAATTATAGTAATCAACACAGTGTGGTAGTGCATAAGAATAGACATATAAATCAATGAAACAGAATTGAGAGTTCAAAAATAAATCATCTTTATGTCCAATTGATTTGAAAATGGTGACAATTCAATTGAAACACCCTTTTCAACAAATGGTTCTAAGATAACTGGATACCTACATGCAAAAGAATACAGCTGGACTTCTCCCTTAAACCACATGAAAAAATTGGCCGGGTGCAGTGGCTCACACTTGTAATCCAGCACTTTGGGAGACCAAGGTGGGTGGATCACGAGGTCAGAAGTTGGAAATCAGCCTGTCCAATGTGATAAAAACCTGTTTCTACTTAAAAAATACAAAACTTAGCCAGGCATGGTGGTACACACCTGTAGTCCCAGCTACTCAGGAGGCTGAAGCGGGAGAATCACTTGAACCTGGGAGGTGGAGGTTGCAGTGAGCTGAGATTGTGCCACTGTACTCCAGTCTGGGTGACAGAGTGAGAATCCATCTCAAAACACACACACACACACACACACACACACACACACACACACTAACTCCAAATGGATCATAGAGTTAAATGTCAGAGCCAAAACTATAAAACTCTTAGAAGAATGCATAGGAGTAAATATGACTGTGGGTTAGGCGAATTCTTCCTATATACTATACCAAATGCACAAATTACAAAAAAAATAGATAAATTGGACTTTATGAGATACCTCTTCAGAACCACTAAGATGGCTATAATAAAAGAGACAGACAATGGTAAGTGTTGGTGAGGATGTGGAAAGACTGGAACTCTCATACATTGCTGGTGAGATTTTGAAATAGTATAACTGTTTTGGAAAACATTTGACAGTTCTTCAAAATGTTAAGCAAACAATTACTTTGTAACCCAGAAATCTAACACCTAGGTATATACTCAAGAAAATTGGGCCACGTATGGTGGCTCATGCCTGTAATCTCAGAACTTTGGGAGGCCAGGGCAGGTGGATCACCTGAGGTCAGGAGTTCGAGACCAGCATGACCAATATGGTGAAACCCCATTGGTACTAAAAATGCAAAAATTAGCCAGGCATGGTGGCGCATGCCTGTAATCCCAGCTACTCAGGAGGCTGAGGCAGGAGATCACCTGAACCCAGGAGGCAAGGTTGCTCTGAGCTGACATTGCACTACTGCACTCCAGCCTGGACAATAAGAACAAAACTCTGTCTCAAAAAAAAAAGAAAGGAAGGAAGGAAAATTGAGGGTTGGGCATGGTGGCTCACAACTGTAATCACAGCATTTTGGGAGGCTGAGGTGGGCAGATCACGAGGTCAAGAAATCAAGACCATCCTGGCCAACATGGAGAAACCCTGTCTCTACTAAGAATACAAAAATTAGCGCACACCTGTAGTCTCAACTACTCAGGATGCTGAGAAAGGAAAATCACTTGAACCCAGGAGGTAGAGGCTGTAGTGAGCTGAGATCAGGCCACTGCACTCCAGCCTGGCAACAAAGTGAGACTCCATTGCAAAAAAAGAGAACTGAAAACATACGTCAACCAAAAACTTATACACAAACGTTCACAGCAGCATTATTCCTAACAGCTAAAAACTAGAAACTTAAATTCCATCAACTGATAAATGAATAAAATATGATATATAAATACAATAGAATATTACTTGTCAAAAAAAAATGAAGTACTGATACATACCATATGTGCAAACCTTGAAAATCCTATAAGTGAAAAAGCCACTCACAAAGGATTACACATTATTCCATTTACATACAATAGCCAGAACAAGAAAAGCTGTAAGAATGGTAAGTAGATTAGTGTTTGACCAGGTTTGGTGGTAGTTGGGTGGATCAGGTCATAACTGCTAACAGGATGAATAAATTCCAGGAAAGATACAACCCTCCTAGCTTAAATCAGGAAGAATTAGATCCCCTAAACAGACGAATAACAAGCAGTGAGATTAAAATGGTAATTTAAAAATTACCAACTATTTTCTGATAGGGGGAGGATCCAAGATGGCCAAATAGGAACAGCTCTGGAGTGCAGTTCCCAGCAAGAACAACGCAGAGGGTGACTGCCTACCACATTTCCAAACAAGTTTTCACTCCCACAGACCAGGAGATTCCAGGGCCGAAAATCACCACAAGTTTTCACAAGGGCAGTTTCAGCCAGTGCCGGGTTGGTACACAGAAACTCACACAAATCTGGGCAGCCGTTTCAACTGGCACCTGGAACACCTGGGAGACAGAGCCACCTGTTCAACTGAAAGGGAGGGGGCAGAGACAGTGAGCCAGGCGATCTGGCATGGCAGGTACCACCCCCACAAAACAAGCAATCTGAAACACTCTGGACTGAGAGTTTTGCAGCAAGTGCAGTTGGACCCAGGATGGTCCAGCTCAGTGAGGGGAAGGGCGACCACCACTACCATGTCAGCTCACACAGCAGCTGGGCAGAGCCTGTAGCAGCTCATCAACACCTCTGCTGGCAGACTGTGACTAGACTACTCTGTGCGGGTCAGGGCATCCATGATAAAAGGCAGCAGCACCTCAGGAACTTATAAATAAAGCCAACCATCCTAGGTCAGAGTATCTGGAAAAAGAGTCAGTTATTTCCACTGCAGCAGACTTAAATGTACCTGCCCAGCAACTCTGCACAATGGAGCTCTCAGCAGAGCACTTGAGCTCTATAAGGGACACACTGTCTCCTCAAGCAGCTCCCTGACCCTCATATACTGAAAGAGACATCTCATAAAGGAGAGCTCAGGCCAACATCTGGCCGGTACCCTTCTGGGACAAAGATAACAGAAGAAGAAACCAGCAGCAACTCTTACTCTTCTGCAGCATCCACGGGTGATCCCCAGGCAAGCAAGGTCTGGAGTGGAACTCCAGCAGTCCTGCAGCAGAGGGGCCTGACTGTTAGAAGGAAAACTAAAAAACAGAAAGAAATACCTTCAACATCAACAAAAAGGATGTCCACTCAGAGACCCCATCTGAAAGTCACCAACTACAAAGACCACAGGTAGATAAAGAAACTAAGATGGGAAGAAACCAGCACAAAAAGGATGAAAACACCAAAAACTAGAATGCCTCTCCTCCACCAAGGAATCACAATACCTCACCAGCTAAGGATCAAAGATGGATGGAGAATGAATCTGATGAACTGACAGAAACAGGCTTCAGAAGGTGGGTAATAACAAACTTCTCAGAGCTAAAAGAACATGTGCTAACCCAAAGCAAAGAAATTAAGAACATAGAAAATGGTTAGATGAGATGCTAACTAGAATAAACAGCTTAAAGAAGAATATAAACGACTTGATGGAGCTGAAAAACACAGCACGAGACCTTCGCAAAGTATACACAAGTTTCAATAGCCAAATCAACCAAGCAGAAGAAAGGATATCAGAGTTTGAAGATTAACTCAATGAAATAAAATGAGAAGGCAAGATTAGAGAAAAAAGAGTGAAAAGAAATGAACAAAGCCTCCAAGAAATATGGGATTATGTGAAAAGACCTAATCTAAGTTTGATAGGTATACCTAAATGTGATGAAGAGAATGAAGCCAAGTTGGAAAACATTCTTCAGGATATTATCCAGGAGCACTTCCCCAACGTAGCAAGGTAGGCCAACATTCAAGTTCAGGAAATACAGAGAACACCACAAAGATATTCCTCAAGAAGAGCAACCCCAAGGCACATAATCATCAGATTCACCAGGGTTGAAATGAAGGAAAAATTGCTAAGGGCAGCCAGAGAGAAAGGTCGGGTTACCCACAAAGGGAAGCCCATCAGACTCACAGTGGATCTCTCAGCAGAAACCCGACAAACCAGAAGACAGTAGGGGCCGATATTCAACATGCCTAAAGAAAAGAACCTTCAACCTAGAATTTCATATCCACCCAAACTAAGCTTCATAAGCAAAGGAGAAATAAAATCCTTTATGAACAAGCAATTGCTGAGAGATTTCATCACCACCAGACTTGCCTTACAAGAGCTCCTGAAAGTACTAAACATAGAAAGGAACAATCAGTACCAGCCACTCCACAAATGTACCAAATGGTAAAGAGCATCGACACAATGAAGAAACTGCATCAACAAATGGGCAAAACAACCAACTAGCATCAAAATGGCAGGATCAAATTCACACATAACAATATTAACCTTAAATGTAAATGGTCTAAATGCCCCAATCAAAAGACACAGACTGGCAAATTGGATAAAAAAGTCAAGACCCATAGATGTGCTGTATCCAGGAAACCAATCTCAAGTGCAAAGATACATATAGGCTCAAACTAAAGGGATGGAGGAAGATTTACCAAGCAAATGGAGAGCAAAAAAAAAAAAAAAAGGCAGGAGTTGAAAACCTAGTCTCTGATCAAATATACTTTAAACCAACAAATATCAAAAGAGACAAAGGGCATTACATAGTGGTAAAACAATCAATGCAACAAGAAGAGCTAATGATCCTAAATATATATGCACCCAATACAGGAGCACCCAGATACATAAAGCAAGTTCTTAACAACCTACAAAGAGACTTAGACTCCCACACAATAATAGTGGGAGACTTTACAACTCCCTGTCTATATTAGACAGATCAACAAGACAGAAAATTAACATGGATATCCAGGACTTGAACTCAGATCTGGACCAAGCAGACCTAATAGACATCTACAGAAATCTCTACCCCAAATCCACAGAATATACATTCTTCTCAGCACTGCATTGCACCTACTCTAAAATTGACCACATAATTGGAAGTAAATCACTCCTCAGCAAATGCAAAATAACAGAAAGCATAACAAACAGTCTCTTAGACCACAGTGTAATCAAATTCCAACTCAGAATTCAGAAACTAACTCAGAACCACACAGCTTCATGGAAACTGAACAACTGGCTCCTGAATGTCGACTGGATAAACAATGAAGTGAAGGCAGAGATAAAGATGTTCTCTGAAACCAATGAGAATGAAGACACAACGTACCCAAATCTCTGGGACACATTTAAAGCAGTGTCTAGAAGGAAATTTATAGCAATAAATGCCCACATGAGAAGTGAGGAAAGATCTAAAATCGACACCCTATCATCAAAATTGAAAGAGCTAGAGGAACAAGACCAAAAACACTCCATAGTTAGCAGAACACAAAAAATACTAAGATCAGGGCAGAACTAAAGGAAATAGAGACATAAAACACCCTTCAAAAAAAATCAATAAATCCAGGAGCTGCTTTTTCAAAAATATCAACAAAATAAACATACCACTAGCCAGATTAATAAAAAAGAAAAGGGAGAACAATCAAATAGATGCAATAAAAAACGATAAAGGGGATATCACCACTGATTCCACAGAAATGAAAACCTACAATCAGAGATTACTACAAACAACTCTATGCACATAAACCAGTAAACCTGGAAGAAATGGATAAATTCCTGGACACTTTTACCCTCCAAAGCCTAAACCAGAAAGAAGTTGAAACCTTGAACAGACCAATAACAAGGGCTGAAGTTGAGGAAGCAATTAATAGCCTACCAACCAAAAAAAGTCCAGGTCCAAACAGGTTCACAGCTGAATTCTATAAGACATACAAAGAGGAGCTGGTACCATTCCTTCTGAAACTATTCTAAACAATATGAAAAGAGGGAATCATTCCCAAATCATTTTATGAGACCAACATCATCCTGATACCAAAACCCCGCAGAGACTCAACAAAAAAAGAAAACTTCAGACCAATATCCATGATGAACATAGATGCAAAAATCTTCAATAAAATACTGGCAAACTGATTACAACAGCACATCAAAAACTTAGCCATCATGATCAAGTAGGCTTCATCCTGGGGATGAGAGCCTGGTTCAACATACACAAGTCTACGATAGGAGATCCAAGATGGCCGATTAGGAGCAGCTCAGGATTGCAGCTCCCAGTGAAAGTGCAGAGGGTGAGTGGATGCCGCATTTCCAGACGGATTTTTATTACCCACAGACCAGGAGATTCCCAGGCAGAGCAGCCCCACGGGTCGCCAGTGTGGCTGTTTTGGCCGGCGCGGCTGCTTTGCCGGCGCCCCGGCGCAGCAGTTCTCCATACAAAATACACTGGTCTGTGTGCCCTTTTAACTGGCGAGTGGAGCTACGGGAAGGCAGATTAAAAAGGGGACTGAATCAGGGAGCCAGCCCAGGAGATTCCCAGGCAAAAAAGTGCTATGAATCTCAGCACTGCTATTTCACCCTGCGCAGTGTGTCCCAGCAGGGGAAATCACACAGATCCCGGTGCCTTTTCAACAGGCAACTGGAACACCTGGGAGTTGATCATTCAACTAAAAAACAAATGGCTCTGAGACAGCGAGCCAGGTGATCAGGCTCGGCTAAAACAGCAATTGGAAACGCTCTCAGTTGAGAGTTT